>PVJA010028745.1:0-27311 GCA_004027025.1 Myocastor coypus | reverse complement strand
AAAAAAAAAAAAAAAAAAAAAGGGTAAAATATAAACTGTATCCAAATATCACACAGTACCCTATTAATACATACAACTTTTATATTTTCACTAATAATTTTTTTAAAAATTTATTTTATTTTGAAAAGTAAAAATGAAAGCAAAAACAAACAACAGAAAAAAAGCATAAAAACATGGTAACAGAACAATACAAATGTTACACATTTTCAAAACAGAAATAGCAAATCAAAAATGGTTGCGATATTTATGACCTATTTTTATTGTCAAATCTGTTGCTCAGTTTAACAGATAGATCTCATTATGCCAGATTGGACAGCAATGCACGATACAATTACCATACCTCTAGTTTTGGTTTTTTAAATGCATATAATTTCTAATGTGATATCAGTTATTATTACACTCTCTTCTAAATAATTTTTTGAAAAAAAAAAATTAGAAGGCCTGCCAAATAGCTCCATGGATTAAAGGGCTTGTAAGAAGGCACAGGGACCGGGGTTTGATCCCTGGCATGCTGTGCGGGCCCTGCCCCTAGGGCATGCTGAGAGGGAAACTGAGACTGGGTGTGGTGGTGGGTTTCCATAATCCCAGCTCTTGAGAGGCTGTAAGCAAGTGGATCACTCCCAGTCGGATCTAGTAGTGAGACCCTGAACACCCTATAGACCCGTCCCTAAAAATATTAAATAAATAAATAAATAAAATTTAAGAATTAAAAACTAAAAAGAAAAAATAAACTTTATTGAAAGCAAGTGACAATATTTAGTTATTCATTTATAAATCAAAATTAAATTTCATTTAAATATAAAGAATATAAATACTTTAACAGTGTTTTTGTTAGTTATGTTATTATGCTTTGATGGACAAAAGTGCAAATTCCTCACCTTAGTTCCGATGTAACCAAGTTTTAGTCTATAGTTCTCTGTTGTTTACATTATTAAATAATCATCTTCTTAAAAAATTATTTTTAAACGTTAGTGTCTGCTCTCTTCTTATAAATTATCAAGGGATATAATTTGTAAAAAATCTATATAAAATCTTGCTTTCTTATGTTATCGACCTCATTATTTTTAACTTTATTCAAAATCAGACATTTCTTTTATCTAAAATATGCCTAGTTTCTCAGTCTTTATAAGATTTGACTTGTTTTATTTTGTGTTTTCAGTGTGTCTTCTACTTCTTGTCTGAGTTTACATCATTTCTATTTTGCAAAGTTTCACACAAAGTTGACCAAGCAGTGCTGTATCCGAGCTCTGGTATGATTTGGTTATATAAATAGTTCACTGCTTTGTTTTCTGTACTAAGGGTGCCTGATTATACAGTATCTATTTCAGTAGTCACATCTCTTTTTAGTTCATATATACTTTCAAAGGCTACCCTGATGTCTTATCCACCTATATACTCATGTCACCTTAAGCATTTGGAGATCATTGTTAGAGAAACACAAGATGTTAAGTTGCCTAAAGTTTAGTATGCTCACTGAGGATTGGCACATTGTCACAGACTACTGAGAACTTATTAGGTTCTGATGATATTGTCTGCCATTTTTTGTTGTCACTCTTAACTGTATACCAACAAAAGACTCTGATAACCCAGACTTACCCAGTCACAAACGTCATAGTAAGAAGCATTTGAGGACACCTGAGGAATAAAGGCTTCAGTAAATGTGACTAATATCTATGTTTGCTTTAAACATACTTAATGTTTCCAATTTCTGCAGCAAAGGCATGATGACCTCTCTTCTTGCCCAAAAATACTTTGATAGTCCTTGTTTTCATGAATCTGGATGTGAAACTACTTGAGCAATAATGAAGACTTTTGAAAGAAGACTCAGTAGAGAAGCCACAGTGCATTATAACTTACCTTAGTGGAGTTGTAATTACTTATTAGTGTGTGTGTGTGTGTGTGTGTGTGTGTGTGTGTAACAGGGGACTGAACTCAGGCCCTTGTCAGACAAGCACTTACTCTATTGAGCTGTCTCCCCAGCCCCTCAATTACATAATATTAAATATGGAAAATTTAGTGTTTTTGTTTACTTGGCACTGAAAAATATTTTAACTTAGATGCTCCTATAAGCAGCTCCATTAGTTAATGTTCTTATGCTTTGTGAGAGATGCTGTCTTCAAGTAAGGAAGCTACAACCTACATACTGCATGGCTACATATAGTGAGTAATTTCTGTATTAAAAATTAATACTCTCAAAAATTGATACTCTCATACAAAATCTTAATGAAAAGTTTTAAGAAAAGCAATTGTTTTAGTACAACTATGACATTTATATCTCAGTCATCTTTATGGTCAAGTAATGAAAAATAAATTAGCTTGCTCATCTAATGAATAAAATCATTACCTTGAGTTAAACAGTAGTCTATTAACTATAGCTATATTTATTTGATTTTTGCAAAAACTGATACTTTAATTATATGATAAGGGGACTTGACAAAACATTCCCAGAGAAACATAGGAAAGAGAATCTCATATGTCAGGAAACAAGGCCATTGGGCCAACTTTCCTCATATAACACTACATGCATTGAAGAGCTCTAGTACAACTCGCTATATTTTCTGTGTTTTCTCTTTGTGCAATATCAGATCCACGAGCAAGCTTGCAGCAAGATCAGTGCCTGGGGAGGGGCACCTTAGTTCTAGTGCTGCATGGGAATAACTCGATAATTGGCTTTAGATCTATTATTTACTCATCATCTCTAAAGTGGAAGAGACACTTTGGCCCATCACTGAGGTTTCTTTAATCTCCAACATTGTACACATCTGCACATCCAGAGAGAGGACAGCATAAATGATTTATTTTATTGATTCACTTGGCAAGTGGAAGGAAATGAAAAGGCAATTTTCCTAGTACAGTTCCATACTCTTGTAGAACATACTAGTCGAATCTCAAAGACACTTTTGTACCTATCAAATGACACTTTTAAAATTAGAATTGTACTTACATGTATGTATTTCTATGCATTCCATCATTTATTTACCAAAAATTATTGACATGCATTTTATTTACCAGACACTGTTCTAGATGCTGGGAATAGAGTAGAAAGCACAACAGAAATGCTGTTTTTATGAATTAGCACTCTAGGGAAGCAAAGGAGAAATATATTGAGAATGAAATAAGATAATAGGATAAATATTCTATATTAAAACTCTACTGAAAAGTTAAACACCAAATGAGCATGAAGCATCAGTGAAATGGAATCCTACTTTAAAGACATTGGTCAGAGAAGCACCCAGGGGAAGAGGACATTTGAGGAAGAGCTGCAGGAGATAAGGCAGGAACCATAAAGATTTCTCGAAGGGAAATCATCTAGGCAGAGCCAAAACCAAGTGATCAATACATGAGAGGGGAGCTTGTTTGCTTTGTAATTTTTTTTAAAAAAATAACAAATAGACCAGCGTTTATGGAATTGAGAGAGCCAGCAAGACAACACATTGACATGGAGGTGCAAAGAGATATAAAATTGTGCGAACTCTTGTTGACTATTTTGCAGCCTAAAACTTAGGCCCACAGTGAACAAAAATAAGTCATTTACTGTTTAATAGAATCCATGTGCCATGGTGAGAAAAGCCAGGGCTACAGAAATCAAATTCAGTAGACCTCTTAAGAAGCCACTGAAAGATATTCACCTGTTAGATATCAACTTTTCTTATAGACAAGTTCCGATGACTATGTAATTTGTACATGTGGCCTTCTACTATCAAATCATGCAGTTATAGCTATGATATAATTGTTAACTATCAAGGAATTCCAAATGGCATATATTTTTTGATCTAGATAGCAGGCACGTGGTATTACCTTTTATGTTCTTTCTATGTGGGAACCCAACAATTCTATTTCCCTGAACTTTCTAGACCAGTACAATACTGTTCAGTTAAATGAAGGTTTATTATTGTTCACCTACTTTGTGTCTATTAAAGTTCTAGGTGCTTGAAATTCATAGGTCAATAAGAAAGACTAATGTCTCTTTCCTGATGGGATTATATTCTGAAACATAGGGAGAAGACAAAAATAACACATAGTAACAGAGTAAATCATGATCAGGCATACATATAATCCCAGCACTCAGGAGACTCAGGCAAAAATATTATTGTGAGTTTATGGCCAGCCTGGGCTATATAAGTGCATTCAAGGCCAACCTACACTACATAGTGAGACCATTTTGTCAAAACGAAACTAAATAAAACCAAGACTAATAGAATTTACAAGAGGATTATGCATATAATAACAGAACATAGAGGCAAAACCGTGGGGATAGGAGAATTCTTGGTGGTGTAATAGAATAGCCCAGTTAGACTTGTTGGAAAATGAGGTTTTAGGGCAATTTTAAGAATATCATGGGTTTACTCTTGTGGATTTCAGGGAGAAGAATATGCTAAGCACAGCAAATGGGCCGTGGAAAAGTTGCAAGAGAGAAATAGGATTATTGCAGTCATTGTGTAGGAAATGATCTATGTGTCCAGAGCAACTCAGGATATGCCACTACCACACACAAGGACTCCACATGGGATCCATGATGGAAAGAGCCCATGATGGCTTGGTGAGGCCCTGTCAGGGAGCAAGTGGGGTGAGGGCTGAGGCCACAGCTTTGTTTATTCCAGTCTGTACTAATCTCATATCTGACAGCTGTTTGGGGAGCCCTTTTTATTCCAGCAGAATCCAGTAGAATTACAGATATTACAAAATGAGAAATGGACACTTACTGTTGAACTATGGCAACTTATGTGTGTAATCCTTTCTTTCTTTCTCTCTCTCTTTCTTTCTTTCTTTCTTTCTTTCTTTCTTTCTTTCTTCCTTTCTCTCTTTCTTTCTTTCTTTCTTTCTTTCTTTCTTTCTTTCTTTCTTTCTTTCTTTCTTTCTTTCTTTCTTTCTTTCTTTCTTTCTTTTTCGGAACCAGTGATTGAACTCAGGCCCCTTGAGCTTGCCAGGCAAGCGATTGTTGTACTGAGCTATTTCCCCAGCCCTAATGCATGTAATTCTAGTTAAACTCTATGAGAGTATTCACAGCCATTAAATACTCTCCTGTTTTAGTAACTCAAAAGTAGTTTTAGAAGTTTAACGAATTTTCTTTCAAAACTTTATCAACATTAGAGTTTGGGGCATTCTGTCTAGTATTTATCAAGATTATCAAGTAGATATGAGACACTTTTTTTTTCCCCACTACAATGTTATCATTTTTATAATGAGTTAATTGAGAAACATGCCAAGAATAATTAAAATTTTCAGGGCCAGCTAGATAGCTCAGTGGATTAAATCGCCTGCTTGGGCAGATGCAGGGGCTGCAGGTTTGATCACCAGAGTGCCTGCTAGTCCCACCGTCGGGCATCCTGAGACAAGTGACATGGGGCATGGTGGCATGCTCCCATAATTTTGGCACTAGGTAGGCTAAAAACTAGAGGATCAGTATGAGTCCCATGTATGTAGTGAGACTGTGTAGAGCCTTTAGACCCTGTCCTAAATACATTAAAAATAAAAAGAAATTTTAAAATTCATTTCCCTTTTATTGGTCATGGGCTTAATCATGAGAAACTAACTATGGGCCAAGAGGCACATGTTTCATGTAGTTCCTTGTTTTGTCTTGTTTTTTTGTGTGTAGGGTCTCACTATGCAGCTCAGACTCACAGTGATCTTCCTGATTTCTGCCTCCCTAGTGCTGGGATTACGGTGTGCACCAACATGCCCAGACTCCATTGCCGGCTCAGCACCTCCAGGGGCAGGGGCCAGTGCAGCATGTGGTGCCAGGGAAAACACTGGGATTTGAAAAAGAAAATGGATTCATTACTGATTTAGGTATAAGACTAATGAAATTAATTCTCTGAAAGATAAGTGGTAATTGTGAATAACATTTGTTTTCTTTTAAAATTTTAAACTTACATAATTATGTGAAAACACTTAGATCAGCCACAAGCATAGAACTCTGCCAGAGCCAAATAAGGGTAGTTTCTTGTTTATTAATAAGTGTTACTATCTAAATCTAGAAATCTTGATAAATCATTCTGTAAGTATTCCTCAGCTATAATTAAACTAAGATAATGTTATTTGTCACATATCATACAGATGCACCTAGTTCCCATCATTAATACTTCCGTGCAGCTGGTCCACCTGTCAGGTTACTCTGGATGTATATATATGTATATCTATATGATATAGATATAGATATAGGTGTAGACATAGATGTAGATGTAGATGTAGATATAGGTATAGATATAGATATAGATAGATATAGACATATACATGGCCAGCTCAGCCTGCCCTGGGAGTGAGGCAGGCCCATCGTGAGGTACCAGGGATGGAACCGCAGTCACTGCAGTTGCCTAAGCTTGTCTAACCAGGCACTTTAAACCGCTGAGCTATCTCGCTGGCCTCCTGGGTGTATTTTTGAAACAAGTTCTTCCTACCTATTATGTTGGCAACCCACAATACTCAAACTCAGTGATGATTTGTTGGAAGTCTAATGAGGGTGGTTCTAAGCCATGGAGGTTGATTTGTAACTGGCTGCTATGAAACTGACAAAGAATATCCCTTCCACACTTTATAGGAGGATCCTAAACTCAAATGACAAAGGAATATTAAAAGACAATTGAATGTTTTATGAATGGTGAATCTGTTACCTGCTCAATTACACAGAAGTTGTTTGTAGCTTCTGGAGAACAACCAGGTCAGGTCTGTTTTGCTCCAACACAGAACAAGCAGAGTTCATGTATTCAGCAGATTCAAGGTGAGTCAAGAGAAATAAGTCTCACCTATAGATTCCCAGTGTGGAGGAGGACTGGGCTTCCACACAGGTGGAGTGGCCTTGGGCTTGGACATCTTCTTAAGTGGATACTGGTCACCAGGCTCTTATCTCTTTGCAGCAGATGAGGTCACCTTCACTCAGGACCCAGTCATCACTTCCCAAGTGCTGCTTAGGATGTTAAGTTTTTAAACACTTTGAATTTCTATTCACATGAGGATACCTCAGCTGAAAAATATGACATCTAAGTACGATATTTCTCATCTTTAAGTCTGCCTGGGAGTTACTTGTTGAGCTGGACTGCGCTGTAGCTTTGTAACTTTATTTAAGGTATTTATAACAAACACTATGCTAGTGTGCCATTTTCTTTACCAAAACATTCATAAAAATAATATTCATATTTATAAGGCTTTAATTATATTTAAAAATTATTTAGTACTTGGTAACAAGCTTTGCCACAACTGTTACATATGAAATTACAAATGTATTAAATGACACCTTTTAAACTTGCTAAATCCTAATAGGTCAGGATATGATGTACTATAATGTCCAGTGTAGAATAGCCTTGAGACAGACAAGGGAATACATTTTACTGGAAAAACTGACATGTGATTGACTGCTCTGTATATTATGTGCATATGTATTTGTATATGTTTATATTTGTTTTATATGTCACTTTCCCATATTACAACATTTCTTCCTTCATAGCCTTCTGTGAAATAGAATAGTATGTATTTTAAATTTCTTAATTCTAATTTTTATTAGCAAGTAGTTCTTTAAATACATTTTAATTAGTCATTGATTCACTAACAGACATGGCTTAATTCAAGTCATTGAACATGCTGTTAGTATTTTATAATTAACAAAATTAGAGTAGTGAACTGTTAAATGCAGTTCTATCTATGGCTCAGAAAGAATGAGTTGGTTCCGTAAATTCTGAAAGAGATTTCTGGGAAAAACAAAATTTATGTTACAGTTCTCTTTGTTTCCAAACAAAAGAATAACTCAGTTTTAAAGCACCACTGAGAACACTGGATCATTTCAAAGCAATTTACCCTCTTTATTATTTTTTTTTCTTGACTTCCAAACTTGTTTTCTTTTAATCCTAAACCATAGATTTTAAGTGCAGGAATGTTATTGATAGACATTTATTTCAGTGGGAGATTAAAACACACACACACACACACACACACACAAACATACATGCACACCCGTGCTGATTTCACTGCACTGGAAAATGTATAAGGTTGTATCTTTTGATGGAATATTTTTAGAAAACAGATTTTGTTTTGATTTTGCCTATGGTATCAGAAGATTCAATTTCTAGTCTTTGATTTTGACCCTGGAACTGTAATTACAGCTTTAAAGGGAAAACTTCTGCTTAACAAATTGAAATGATTTTAAAATACATTCACTAAAATATTAACCATATACAAACACACACTCATACATTCACTGCTTTTAAGGTATATGCATTTATTAAAAGGAAATGCATTCAAAGCTATATTTTTTATTGGTTCTGCTTCAGATGTCAACCAAATTGACTCAAACTTTATTATTAATTTTATCATAAAATATCTTTTTAGACCAGGTGTGGTGGTGCACGTCTGTAATCCCAGCACTGGGGAGGCTAAAAACAGGAGGATCAATATGAGTCTGAACTGCAGAATGAGACCCTGTGTCAAATACATTAAATGAATGAATGAATGAATGAATGAATGAATGAATGAATGAATGAATAAGAAAGTATCTTTTCATCTTGGCCTAATTGTTTTCCAAAGAGGAGTCAGATGGATACCATGGAGAATCATTATGAAAGTTATGTTGTTTTTTTTTTTTTAAAAAGAAAGTTATGTTTTTAAAAATGTAATTGAACAATTTTTGGATAAGTGCTTTCTATTTATTTTTTACTTTAAGTTGTATGTAATTTTCGTTTATCTGACTTTTCCAGAGAAAGTATTGAAAGCTTTCTCTTGTTTCACCAATAATATTTACTTTCATGTATTTATTGAAAAAGTTTTTTTTTTTTTTTTTTTTTTGTTTGTTTTTGTCTTTTTGAGACACGGTCTCGCTGTATAGTTCAGGATGGCCTTGAGCTCAGTTTTGTAGCCCAGGCTGCTCTCGAACTCTCACCAATCCTCCTGCCTCAGCCTCCCAAGTGCTGGGATTACAGGCATGTGCCACCATGCCCGGCTTGAAAAACAGTTTAAAAATATAGTTCTCCTTTTTCTGCTTAGGTAGTGATGTACACTAAATGTATATTAATCTCTTCCTACTGATTGATGTATTTGTGGTCATTCAAGAAAATATTCACACTTATTAGTAAACAGGACAAAGTTGTTAAGTCGTGATCAATGTTAGTGAAAATGCTGTATGTTTTCTTTAGAAGATAAATGGACAAAGAAGAGGACTTTTATGTTTTATAGTAGATAATGCATAGATTATTATTATACAGCTAGTTATATTAAACCATCAAATATAGTAAATTAGGGGCTAGGGAGATAGCTCAGTAGAGTAAGCACTTACCTCGCAAGTGCAAGGGCCTGAGTTCAATCCTTGGTTCCACCAAAAAAAAAAAAAAAAAAAAAAAAAAAAAAAAAAAAAAAAAAAAAAAAAAAAAAAAAAAAAAAAAAAAAAAAAAAAAAAAAAAAAAAAAAAAAAAAAAAAAAAAAAAAAAAAAAAAAAAAAAAAAAAAAAATCAGTAAATTTACAAAGATATTATTCAATTCTTAAAATTAATCAGATATTTTAAAGTATGTGAATGAAGGATAAAATGTTTTCTAACCTAAAATTTATTAATAACATACAGTGATCATATTATCCCCAATTAGCTAAGGTTTCTTTTGTTCAACTTAGATCAAAATCACAGTTGGCAAAGTGCTGTTCCTGGGATGTCGGTGGCTGCTGGCTCTGAGCACCCTTCATTCCCAGTCCTTTCTTGTCCTCTAAGGTTGTAGCCCTTGGCAACTTGTAGACTCTCCTAGCAGCTCCTCATCAGCTGAAGCTCAGCCCTGTTGGCAGCTTTCTGAAGCCCTTCCAGCAGCCTCTGATGCTTTTCTGGTGCTCTCTTCTGGTCACTGCAAGTTACTACTGGCCTGAGTCAGTTGCTGCAGGTCTCTGTTAGTGGTGTTAGTCTTTGCCAGTCAAGAACCTTTCAGGATAATAGCATCTAGTCTCACCACCTTTTGTAAGTGCAGCCTACTCAGCCTGCCCTATTTTAGACATAAATCAAGAGTGAAGTTGGAAATAGGACCATCTGAACAAGGCTTAATACTACAGAATAAAAGGGTAATGTGTAAGAGGGAGTTCTTTTCAATTGATCTGAGGAATTCAAGGAGACATTAGTTATATAAAGAAGAGTGATACTGGCATATGCACTTTCATGTAGTTGGACCTATTTTAGGACTTTCACAGTACTGACAGAGGAAGGTAGGATCATCTGGAGGTTAAAGGGCAGAGTGATTAGGAAGGGCTGCTCAGAGAGTAATCTGAGACTATTCCACATTTTCAACCAACTATAGCCAGAACAAGTACCTCCCAGGGCAGCTATGGGATATTAGTACAGCTGCACCTGTCATAGGACTTACAGGACAAATGTTGGGAGAAGAAACTGTGACTGAGATTCAGTATTTCTACAAATGATGGAGCCAAAATCATGAGCATCACACTTTATAGGAGTCCTTAGGATAGCCATCCATATTTATTAGGGCACACTGAGGCTTGGGGATGTGGGGATGTCAGCAATGGACAAAAGGCCTTTCCAGGTCTTCCTATCGTCAGGCACAGTTTCCTGGCCATTCCTCAGAGAGGGGCCAGCAGCACCTGGGTCAACCCAAATCAAGGGAGGAGCATCTCCTGTCAGCATGGACTGGAGTCTGCACAGGCAACTGTTGAGGTGACAGGAAGATGCTGGACCTCCCACCATCCCAGTCCGCCTTGTGTAGAAAAGCAGAAGAGCATGACAACCTAAAATTCTGCTCTGCCCTCTTCTGGTTGTCAGAGGGATAAGAAAAGGGTCTCGGCCTCATGTCCCCACCAACACACACACATACAATGTGGCAAAATTATATAATTCAAAGAAGCATATTTTATAAATGAGAGATGAGCTCAGAAAATTAAATTGTATAGCAGTTCAGAAAATATAAAGATATTGCTTATCGGCCTTTTGGCTAAGATCAAGTTCAGAAAATAGAAATATAAAGTAAAATTCTCTAAATTTGAAGGGGAAAGTGGGACTGCAACATATTAGAAAAAAGTCATCATTTTTGTTATTTTTTATATATTTAGTACAGGATCTACAAGGTCTCACTACACAGATCTGATTCATAATGATCCTTTTGTTTTCAGCCTACTAACCTTTAGGACTACAGGTGTGCGGCACCAGGCCCAGTCTCAATCATGCTCTCAATCATGCTCTCAACATGCTCTGGGGGCGGGGCCATGCTCTGGGGACGGGGACTAGTAATGAACCCTAGTCCTGGCTAAAGCACCCTAAGCAGGTGCGTTAATCTGCTGAGCTATCTGGCTGGCCCTAGTTAGAAAATAAGACATTTTTGGGGAAATGGAAAGTGTGGGTTGAAGCACTTTGGGGGAGGGAAAACAGCATGAATTAGGAAATGAATAGCTGTATTTAGAAAACTGGCTGAACTAGGTGCCATTTGGAGGAATCACAGGGTAAAGTTTTATTGGCCACACATAGTTGAAAAGTAAAACAACTTAGAAATCCTAACTATATTCCAATGTCTATAAAGACTTTATGTAGTAGAAGAAAAGATAACAAGAGTGAACCTGCATAGATAATAATTTAAGAGAGTAAAATGTTGTACCTTTGATTTTAATTGCTGTTGAAGTTCTGTATTATGTATAAATAATGACGTGGATTCCTCTGTGTGTGTGTGTGTGTGTGTGTGTGTGTGTGTGTGTGTGTGCATGTTCAAGCATGTGTATGCATGTGAATGAGAGAGTCATCTTTTACCACAATAAATGGGTATAGTTACCCACCTAATGAGGCATGAAGAAAGCAAAAACTGGAAAAAAGTGAACTCATTCTCATTTTGCTCCTGAGACATCTTTGTCTTCTATAGTAATCAGTGGTAATGTGTCACATCATTGTGAGTGACAACTGCAGACCTCTTATTAGAGGATGTGGTTGCATGACTAGACAGATTGATGAGTGGATCAGTATTCGCCAAGCTTTTGAACCTCTCCCCCTACCCCCTACTAACAGCATTGCTGAACGGTATCAATTATGTAGTATTTAATGTAATACGAGCAATGCTGCATCACTAGGCAAAATAACTTAAGATTGCTTTGAAATTTGTGTTACAAATATTGTTTATGAATTTCATTCATCCTACCTGAAATGTGTCATACTTGTGAGCAGTGTACTTTGCAGGAGCGTGTTTCCACCTTTATTTTTTTTTATTTTTTATTTTATTTTATTTATTTATTTATTTATTTATTTTTGTCTTTTTGAGACAGGGTCTTGTTATGCAGTTTAGGCTGGCCTTGAGCTCACTTTGTAGCTCAGGCTGGTCTCGAACTCGCACCGATCCTCCTGCCTCAGCCTCCCGAGTGCTGGGATTACAGGCATGCACCACCATGCCCAGCATGTTTCCACCTTTAGACTACAGGTTTGCCTGTGACACTGAGGATCAGGTGTGATCTCTTCTGTATACACACAACATACATTAGGTATACAAAATATTTCACTGAAGACTATAAAGTTAATAACTTTTGTATCATACTCCAATTTCATTCCAAATCCTCTATTTCTAAGTCTGCATCTGTGGAATTCATATTCTCATAGGTCGAGACATGACCAACAGAGAAACATGAACAAGCAGGTAACATCAATTTGTTAAATACAAAGAAGGGAGCCAAAAAGAAAAAAAACAGAAAGAGTAGCCAGAGATACAGGAGCTAATTTTAGTAGTATGATCTAGTCAGGTCTTTTTAAAGAAGTGGCATTTGGACTGCGTCCTGATCAATAAGAAGCAGTCATCCATCTACTTATCAAAGCACTGAAGGTCATGTTAAGATTTGGAGTGGTGGTAGAGGAAGAGATTTAAGGATAAGAAAATAGCAATTGCAGATCTTTTAAATCAGAAAAAAATGGAGATATGCTTCATATGAAAGTGAGTTTCGCTTTTATTCTAAGTACACTAGAGAATCTCAGAGAGGAGAGATGCTTAGCCTTACACTGTTGAGAATTGAGACTCATTCTCAAGATGGTTTTGAGAAGTGTTGCTGAAAAAATTGGTTTAAGGATTTAAGTGATTCTAATACATGCTCAAGTTGAGAACTACTGTAACAGAGCACTTCTTCAATAGATTACTTGAACAGGAGTCTCCTTTCATGCTTTCCAACGAGGGTCATGCAATGAAGGAAATGTAGGAAAAACAAATTAATATTGGTTATTAGGTGTTTGGCTTTATCATGCAGCTGACTTAAAATTTCATTAGGTGAGAAGTAAAAATTTGAGCAGCAGAAAGTTCAAAGAAATCAAGCATTGTCTTTTCAACTTAGTAAGGATTGAGGTAGTCTTTTAGATTTCCAAGTGGATAATGAGTACGCCATGAGAGCCTTGAAGTAGGTATTGAGATACACATGTCCAAATGTCATACGTAAGCTCAGAGTCATACATTTTAGTGTTGACTAGATAGGTACTAAGACATAAGAGACACTAGTAATACATGGGGAGACTGGCAATAACTCAGTTTTATTTATATGTATTATGAGCCATAAAAAGCAGGTCTATATGACCTCTTTCTGTGAGATTTTGTATACAAACGTCTTATAAGTTAAAAAAAATAAAACAGCACACAAGAAGAATAAAATAGAACAAATTATAGCTAAGTTTGTTAAGAACATGACTGTCTAGTCATATGCTTAACAAGGGTTTTGCTAATTGGCAAGTAAAAAATTCAACATTAATTTAGTTATAAGGATATAAGAAGATTTTTTTAACTTGCTAAAGAAGACGTCATTTTTCTGGAAGGTGACATTCTACATACCAATGTCTGGGTATCAGAAGAACAAACACGAGAGACGTCAGAAAGGGAGGGCTGGTCTGTGCCCTGAAGCAGATAAATTCTTAATTCAAATGTATCCTGGAAATGCCAAATTTTGCACACACATATGAAAAGGAGAGAGTACTTTAATGATTGCAACAAAAATTGTAAAACATTTTTTACAAATAATTAATGCTTATTTAAATGTATGCAATGACTCAATGCCATAAGCACCTTGCTTCCTTTCTGACATCATTTCTCATTTTCCTTCATGAATTTCCTTTCCTTTCATGAGCTCAGGAAGGGAAAGCAAATTCCCGAATGACACACCATAATGCAGCTTTCCATCATTCAGTGACTATTAAAACACCATCTGCATTGCACACGTGCTGGCCCCAATTGTGTCAATTGCTTATGATGCCAATTTTAACGCGGCTGTCAGCAGCAGATTGCTAGAACAGATCTTAAGTATTTTTCTACTATTTATGGATTGACACAGGTGAAGCATATATATATATATATATATATATATATATATATATATGTATATGGAAAAGGGGAATCAGTAGAAGGGACTCATTTTTCAACAGATTTTTTCTAAGGCAATATTAATATCTAGGATAATAGAGTCTGGCATTTACAAACACAGAATATAGAGTCAAATGTAATGATATATGATCACTACTTACCAAGTGAATGGCCCTTGACAAGGGAATTTACCTGTCTTTGTTTTTCTTGTCTATAAAGTGACTTAATGCATAGAGTCACTATGAGTATAAAATAAATATAAAACCTATAAAATGTTTTTCAGAATCTAAGCATATTCTGCAATGCTTTCTATACCATAACTGCTTTTCCCACTCTCTGAGATTCAGGAGTGCCCAGGCATGTATCATTAGGTTAGCCAGGGCCTGCATGTCTACTAAAGGCAATCATTAGTTAAATGTCAGTGTACTGTTACATAATATGGAACAATGTGGTGTATTTTTAAAATGAAAGGAACCTTGCCACTTTGTGCTGCTTCTGTAAGCATCTGAGCAGCCCTCTATACCTTTTATGCATTCATAGTTAGGATAATTCAATGTTTTTTCATTTGACAGTAGAAAGAAATAAGGACATTTCATATACTTCTTAATTAAATAAAGCATAGACCTGATAGTTACCATTTTGCTAAGATTTATTAGTTGATTCTATTCAATAATACTTCATGTCAAAACGTAAAATCAGTTTCATACAAAAACCACTTGGTAGTCTGTGAAGAAATGTCAGTTAGAGTTAGAAAATGTATATTATAAATGTCTTTTATTAATGCATCCATTAATTTATTGAAGAAACCCTTATTGAGTAGGTGAAGTCTATTAGGCACTATTCTAGGTGATACAACAATAACATAGCAATTGTTTTTCCCAACTAATAATGTACAGATATATGGTATATACCTATTCATGCCAAAAACACAAATTGAGTAATGAGCAAAACTGATGTGACAATACCTACTGTGTTCTCAACAAATACTAAAAGTACTTTGCATGAATTATTTAGCTTTTCTGGATTTAAGTTTTTCCATGTGTCCAGTGTTTATGTGTTGGGGAGTGGCTGTGGTAGTGATGATGAGGATCAGGGTATAAGATTTAGGAATCCCAATGATTTTGAAATTGTTACTTGGGACACACTCCAGGCCATGTGCAAGTATCCTGCATTCTAAGATAAGTCTTCAATTGTTTTACTCAATACATTGCTCCATTGTATGTTTTCCACATACATATAGCTCAGTTTATAACTCTTGAATTATTAGGTGATACATTCTAAAGCAGTATGTAACTATTTTCTCAAATAACTCAGCCTTTTATATGATGATTCTTTCATTTACCTAGTATGAATTGAGATGGAATCATATGCTAAATGCACAATGGAAGATTCAGGTCAGTGTTGTTATCCTAGGACTAAAAAAGTATCAAAAAAACAAAAAAACAAAAAAACAACCAAATATAAAGTATATTGTAATTTGAAGACTGCATTGATTCATTTATTTATTACTCATTCTTGTAAAGTTAGGGAAATGTTGGGCTTAATTTTGATATTTGTCATCTGTAATGTCAACAAGAAATTTTATCTAACCAGCAAAAGTCTCTGTACATGAAGTTTTGAATGAATGGCTTTGTATTTGCACTTCATAGTATATTCCATGGAGTAATTATGGAAAATGTCCTGTGGTCAAAAGAAAAGAATGGTTTGCCATTTTGAAAGAAAAAGGCCATTTTCTGCCTAACACAATGCAGAGACCTGTCCAAGAGGTATTCATCTGTGCCAGTGTCTGACCTCCTCCTTGACAAGATGTCAGTGAAAAATGAACTCACTGAGATGCATCCTAGGTCCCTAGAGGAAAGAAAGACATAGAGAGGACAAAGAAGGCTTAAACGCAGCCTTTAGGAGAGGCCTAAGACCAATATCCAGGAGTATTTTCCATATGTTAGATAGCACATGTTAAGAAAAGTATGTTATGCAATTGGTTTTTGTTGCTTCATTGAATTCACTTCTGAGACCTGCAGACATTATGAAAAAAGGCTTAAGATTATACACATAGGGGAGATAATAAGTGATGATTTCATTTCACTATGGATGGTCTCAGCCATTTTCCTGAACTACATTGAAAAGCCACCATAACACACCAATGGCTCAAATGTAGTAATTGCTTCACTCAGATGTATTGTGGTTCCAAATGCAGCCCATCTCTAAGCTTCTAAGAAAGAGATCTTGAAAATTTTTAAAGTAAATATCAGTCAAGATATAACTGCCTGAATACACAGGAAAGCTGAATTTTTCATGCTCGATTCCGAGGTAAATTGCAACTTTTCCACCATAGGACATAAACTGGAGCCACCAAAATAAATTTAGAGTGATAAAAGAAAAACTGAACTCAAATTCTACTTAATAGAATCTTTTAGTACAAAGAACAATTCATAAATTAGGAAGCATTCAGAACCAGAGTTTCAGAATGCTCAACTTTAGCAAGCTTTTGTAAATTCAAAGCAGGAAAAAAAAGTAAAACAAGAAAACTACTTGATTGGCTATAGAAAGGTATGGGCCTTATTTGGGCACATTCTAGTGGAAAGACCTTGGTTACAGAATAGTTTGTTGTTTCCGATGTGTTAAGTTTAACTTATGTGGGGCTGGGGAGATAGCTCCAGGGCACAAGTGCCTGCCTGGCATTTGCTAGGTCATGAGTTTAAAACCTGGTCCAACCAAAAAAAAAAAAAAAAAAGTTTAACTTATGTTTTACTTTTTAAATTCTACTTCATACAGGAGCTTTTTCAGCATCATTGACTTTCGTACAGCATTGACGTCAACGTTCTCCAAAAACTTCTTGTGCTTATAGACAAGGCTTTTGGGTAGTCATGGAATTGTGGAGCATGATAACCCACTGAGGAGTTTGTAGCTAAATGTTATCTTGAGAGGAGAAGTCTGTCCTAAGTAAGAAGATCACTGAGGGTGTGGCACCAGGGGCATGTCCCTTTCCCCAGTGACACCCCTGTCCTCTGCTTCCTGTTCTTCATGTTATGGCCCCACTGCCATGCTGCATCACTTTGGAGCCACTGAACTATGGACCAAAACATGAGGCCGAATAAACTTCTGCTCTAAATTATGGATGTTGAGTGTTGGGTCTCAGCATTGAGATAATTAAGGCAGACTCTCTTGGTTTTTGTTGTTGTTGTTCTTTGTTTTATAACAATATTGAAGACAAATGACATTATTAATTAACAATATTAATTTCAGTTTTCAGTTGTCTGTGACAGGGATTTGAGTGATTTCTGGCAGGTAATAAATTCCCTCATACTATTGACTTCTCTTACAGGAAGTATGAGCTGAAGAAAAATATCTTAGTATTTTATTTATTGCTGTTGAAGGGAAAGAGTTTAATGGAAAAGCTCTGAGCTTCAAATAATTAAAATTTAACCTACCACCCTCCCTACTTATTGGGAGCTATTTGTCTTAGCCACTCATGAGAGTTTGAAAGCATTCAGAATTTATATCAGGGTGTATTTTAATCTAGTGTTTAGATTTCAAAAGAGGAGAAAATGTGATGATTGAACTTCAGCTGGAAACCAATGGAGGACACCCTCCATCACAGCCAATAAGCACGAAGACTATAAGTGAAAGTGACAGATATACACAAGACACTTGTGCAGAGTGGAGTGCTCAGGCCAGGTGTTGACAAGAAGTTCTATCTGTTAGAGATTGTAAATAGAAGGAGTATCTCTTGAGTCTTTTATCTGTATTCTGTCAGGAGTCAATTTGCCTGGCCTCATCAATATATGCATACATGATATAATCCTGCTTTTCTCATAAAAATCTGCCCATTTTTAGATAGAGTGCTTTCTATAGACGTTAATTTTGATGGGCCAGTGACATAGCTTAGCAGACTAAAGCCCCGGCTTAGGCAGGCTTAGGTATGTGCAGGACCACGTTTTGGTTCTATCACCTGCACCACATGCCTCTCCAGCCCCGCCTCCAGGGCAGGCTAAGGCCAGAATCCAGGCTTAGTGGCACACAGCTGGGAGCCCAATACTGGGAAAGCTGAAAGCAGGAGTATCACCATGAGTTTGAGTTGTGTAGTGAGACTGTGTAACAACTAAATAGGTGAAAGAAAGAAAGAAAGAAAGAAAGAAAGAAAGAAAGAAAGAAAGAAAGAAAGGAAAGAGAGAAGAAAGATTAAAATAATTGACTTTGACTTAAGAACCCAGTGTTATAATTATTATGTCTCTTTGCATTTGTAACTTTTTAAAACATGTATTTGGTACAGGTCTCATGGGAATCCTCCAGTTTTCAGCCTCCAGGTCACTGGGAAAACAGGCATGCACCACCATGCCCAGTCTCTGTTTTGGGTTTAGCTCTTCTGGGGCTGGGGCCAACATGGCATGTGATGCTGGGGATCTAACCCCTGTCCCTGCACTTGTCTAAGCAGGCACTTAGTCTACTGAGCTATTCTTGCAGACTTGTCTATTTGGAACTTTCAATAAATCCCGTTATGTAAACCTAGAAGTATGTTTAAAGTTTTCTTTCTTTCTTCTTTCTTTTTTTTTTCTTTTTGTCTTTTTGAGACAGGGTCTCGCTATGCAGTTGAGGCTGATCCTGAGCTCACTTTTGTAGCCCAGGCTGGTCTCGAACTCACACCGTTCCTCCTGCCTCAGCCTCCCGAGTGCTGGGATTACAGGCGTGCGCCACCACGCCTGGCTCTTTCTTTCTTTCTTTCTTTCTTTCTTTCTTTCTTTCTTTCTTTCTTTCTTTCTTTCTTTCTCTCTCTTTTCTTTTCTTTCTTACCAGAAATTGAACTTAGGGCCTTGTCCTTGACAGGCAGGCACTTAAGTTTCTGAGCTTCCTTAGCTGTTTCATGTTTTCAGCTGAGATTTTACTTAAAAGTTTTGCTAATTAGCCAGGTGTGGTGGCACACGCCTGTAATCTCAACACTTGAGAGGCTGAGGCAGGAGGATCAGTGTGAGTTAGAGACCAGCCTGGGCTACAAAAGTGAGTTTAAGGCCAGCCTGAACTGCATAGCAAGACCCTGACTCAAAAAGACTAAATAAATAAATAAATAAATAAATAAATAAATAAATAAATAAAGTTTTGCTAGTCATTCTGTTTCTGTGTGGCTCTTTCCCATCAAACATGAAATCAGTCTCCTAGCCAAATAACAGTTTTGTGACCAAAGATCTTCCCACAGTTCATCGCGGGACTATTCTCCTTTCTACAATATACTCGTATTTGCAGATTTCTCATCAACGGTAAAATATGCATCCTTGCAGAGAGAAAATGCTGAGTAACATGCTGTGTTAATAATGTATTGATAATGAATTACCATTTTCCTGGTTAGTACTTGGATGGTGGCTTATGATCCCATCTACTGAATAGTTCTCACTATTTTGTCAATGCAAGGCCCTCAGAAGCAACAGATATACCTTAGTTGAATGACATGACTTTATTCATCTTTGTGGTCTTGAGCAGGCTGCTTGCACTTTTCCGCATCTATACAGTATGGGAAGGTATGCTAATCTCTAAGAATCCTGTACTTTTGATATTTGGAACCATGGCTGTTTGAATTAATACTAGTTACCACGTGTTGATTATTTGGTTTCATGGATTACCTACACATAATAAAGCAGAGAGAAGAGGACTCATTCTGTACTTGAGAGAAGAAAGAGGGAAAGATCTAATTTTCTAACATGTTTGATTTTTATTTTTCATTACCAACTTAATTCACACCAGGAAGTGGTTCCTGTTGGAAGGATATGCATGTATCTTACTGGTTTAAAATAACATATTTTGGAAGCATGGAAATCTCACCCATTCTCCTCTCTAGAATTATTTAGATGAAATAGTATTTAAACTCAAAAGTTTTATTTATTTATTTTAAACTTTTTCTTCATAGAATTTTCCTGTTGTGGTATTCTTGTTTCCCTGAGTCGAATCAGGCTCTGACTTTATTAATATTTTTCTAGAAGTATCTGCAATAATATATATGGAATTGTGAGTCCTTTCCTAGTAGTTTGAGATTACATGTATTTTCCCATATATACTATGTGATTTTTTTGACTTTTAATATTCTTGCTTTAAATTTATGTTCCAGTATTTTATGTAACTAACATTGTAAGCTTAGGAATATTCTACAACTTACTTATAAACTGATTTTCTTGTTTTTAGAGAAATACTAATGACCTAGCTCAGAAAAGTGGCAAACATGTAGAAAAAAATGCTTAATAGCATTTTCCATAATATCTGACCCTTTCTAGGTTCTTGGGAAATATTCGATCTTATTACTAAATCCTGAGCATTATTGCATTTTCCTGCTGCTGGTGGATTTCATTTCCGTGTTGCAGTCAGCACCAGTTTTCTCTGTGTGTATTTGTGTCTGCATTCAAGGAGGCTTTCAGACCCTTGCACATATTTTAAACTCACGTAGTTTTGTAAGAAGGTTCCCCAGTCCTTTCTAATTTTCAAAATTAGTGCTCCCCTGCAGGAAACCTCATTCCAGACAGTAGGAAGCTACTGAGCTGCTGTTGCCATCTGCCCTAGGTCGTGCCTGCCTCAGTTAATTATGTATTCTTGTTCCTCCCTGAGAATAAGCTAGGACTTCTTTTCCATTTGAAACAAAGTCTGACTCCCTGCCGGTCTTATTTTCACAAACCCTGCTAACAGTGGATAGAATTGACCAGTTTTGTCTCTTCTTCTCTGACTCTACAGGGCAAATTGTACTCATAATCAAGGAGGGAAGTAGTGCTCCTAGCTGAGCAGCTGAGATTAAATCCAGCAACTGTGAAGTTGGTGTGGAGCCCGAAAGAGGTTGGAAAGACCGTGGCACAGAAATTCACAAGTTCTCTCGCAACCATTGTATGTGTGGCTCCAAAAAAACAGAATCTCTTTTTTTTTTCTTAAATCTCAATAAACCATCATGGGCAACAGAACATGCCTCTAGCAGCTAAGCTTATAAAAACGTGTCTTTTATTACTAGATTATTTATTAGAATCTTTTTCTATATTTTCGGGCAGGAAATCTAGCCTAGAAGTGTATAAGGGAAAAAGGAGCCAGAGGGAAATAGATTGCTTATGTAGCTGCCAGAGAGCCAAACTTCTGATTTCAGTGTTCACAGTTAGAAGTTTATCAGACACAGCACATGTTTGTTTTTGTTTTTGTTTTTTTTTAACTTTATTATTTGATTTTGGGAGATAAAAAAAGAACAGCCAATCCTAGTAATAGTCTTATAAAACAGTATCCAGCAACCCATGAACAAAAATTATAGCTTTTGGCTTAAATAAAGTTAGAGCCAAAGAAAATTGAGATCACAGTACCTCTATAGTGCTTAGGGTTCATTTATTTGGTTTTGAAACTTCAAATCAATTTTGGATGGCAAGAATTATATCTACCACCCTGAAGTAAAACCTGAGAATTATTTCTGTATTTCTACTTATACTCCATGAAAATATCCCTAACTTTATATGCCCAAGGGTAGAACTCAAGGGAGTATTTTCCATGGATATGAAGTGATCAGACAGTCAAAATTTGGAATCACTCCCAGTTCTTCAGAAGTAAAGTTAATTAATCTGGAAGCATATCATTTGTGTATAGAAAACTCAAGAAAAATCCAATTACCTCAGCAATTAGCTTTAACTTTTAGAAACATTTCTCAAAAACAAGCATTACAATTTTTCGCTCCTAGTTCTGTAAACTATATTTTTAACTGTTCTTTTGCAGTTGACTGTTAAACACAGTCTCATTGGCTGATCATGTTGAAGAAAAAAAAAATGCATTCCAGTGTCTTCCTGTGAAGTAAAGTTTTGCCTCATCCACATCTTCAGTTGCCACATGCTCTTGGATCTCAATGAGTGTGTGACTGCTGTGTGGTATGAGCACTGCCCAGCATCTTGGGTTATCACTGCTACCTTGAGGGCCTCTTCCTCACCCCTTCTATTTTCTTTGAACCCATTATTTGACTTTGATCAACTTTGGTCAAGGAATGTGATGACTGGTATAATTATCTTTCGTCTTAAACAAAATCATCGTAGTTTCTTTCAAGAATACTTCTTTCCCGCTCCTTGGAAGGGGGAAATAAAATCAGAAAGCACTGAAATACAGCTCTCATTTTTTATTGTTCTCATAGTAGCTGTTATTCATTCATGTGGTTTTCTTTGTTGTTGTAGCTGCTCCTCGTTTTTTAAAATTTATTTATTTTTGCTTTTTTAAGTTTCTAATACTAGGAGAAAATATCATACCATTTGTAGTGGTTGATACATTGTGTCAACTTGGCTGGATACCTGGTTGTCGGTAACATTTTATTAATTTGGCTGCATTGTCTGGCTGTTTCACACTGTGAGCCATGAGGACCCAGCTCCAGAATTACTCAGTTTAGACTTTATCTCCTGGCTTCCTGCACAGACTCCTCAGCCTCTAGTTTGGACACTTCAGCTTTCTGTAGCAGATTCTTCTGTCTTCCTTTGCAGACATAATGGCTGACCATTAGAGACTGTTAGGAACTGATAGAAACTGGTTAAAGCCAGTAGAGACCAATAGGGATGGAACACTGCAGTGAATATAAAATCCTTGGGACTAAATCCTTCAGCTGGCAGTGTGTGCAGACACTCTCAACACACTTCCCCTTCAGACCCTAGGACTGGCACACCTTGTGTTATATCTGTTCCTTTAGTAAAACCCTGACTAGAACAATGTGTCTTATAAATAGATTGTACATCAAAGATAGAGTATAAATTGTAAAACAATATTCATAAAATTAATATCACTTAATTAAATTTAAATATCTCAAAATAATATTCCAAAAGTCCAACTAAGAGATCAGAATGTTGTATATCATATATATTAATCTGTGATCAATTCAGAGTACTCACCCAGTATTTTAATAGGTAAATACATACAAAAATATCAACTCAGAAAAAGTTTTCATGATAGGAAATAATTACCAAGAATAAAACATAGCATAAAGACTTGAATGGCAAATATATGACCAGCCCTTCCAACAGTTTGGGGATAGTATATCACATAAAGTTCTAGTATGTTGTATACATGGACATTGTGGACTGGTGGCCAGGTGTTACTTGTGGGACTGAGCCACTGCCATTTCTTTGATATCTACCCTGAAGACACAGACAGAATCATGACCCATAGGGTGCAGGAGAAATGCATTTGTAGAATATGCTGATGGAAATATTTTGCTGATATATTCAAAAGAAAACTTGAAAGACTACTGTTTTTTTGTTTTTGTTTTTGTTTTTCTTGTTTCAGAACCTTTATTTGTTTATTCACTCATTTTTATGACAGGCTCAGCCTGCCCTGAGGGCAGGGCTAGCGCAGCATGTGGTGCCGGGGATCAAACCATGGTCCCTGAAGCCACCCAAGCTTCCCCAAACAGGCGCTTTAGACCACTGAGCCATCCCGCTGGGCCCCAAGACTACTGTTGTATATCTTTTTCTCCTGTGTTTAATTGTTTGGCCTATTTGATTTTTTTTTTTTTTTTTTTTTTTTTTTTTTTTTTTTTTTTTTTTTTTTTTTTTTTTTTTTTTTTTTTGTGTGTGTGTGTGTGTGTGTCCTCATTCATGGAGTTGTGGTCATTCCTCTTTAGAATAGCTTTGAGTAGTCTGTGTAGGGTTGGTTTTGTCATCATGAAATTCTTTAGTTGTTCTTTGTCATGGAAGTATTTCACTTCTCCATTATACCTGAAAAAGAGTTTTGCAGTTCTGTCAGTTTGGATTGGAATTTGTTTTCTTGCAAGACTTGACATACTTTGCTCCATGCTCTTCTTAACTTGATGGTTTGTAAAGAGAAATCTGTCATTATTCTGATGGGGTTGTCTTTAAATATGATCTGTTTCTTTTCTTTAGCAGCTTTTAGTATACTGTTCCTGTGCTGAATTTCCATGATCTTGATTATTATATGTCTGGGTGTGTGTGGTTTTAATTAGGTTGATGTTATTTGGAGTTCTATATGCTTCAGTTATCTGAATGTCAGATGGTTTCTATGTATTTGGGAAATTTTCTGCTATTCTGTCTATATTCTTTTTATATCATTTGTACATAGCCTTTCTTTGTCATTGATGTCTATTAGTCTTGCTTGTTCATCTTTATATCATACTACAGATGTTGAATTATGTTTCTTGCATCCTAGTTGTTTTTAAGTAATCTTTTCTTACCTTTTCACTAGCTTTAATGGTGTCTTCAGGGTATGAAAGTCTATTTTCACTCTTTCATTCAAACAGTTTTGCCGGTTTGGGATTGAGGTTTTAGTTTCCCATATAGCATTTTGAATGTGTTTCTTGTATTCTGTCTCTTCCTATATTGCTTGTTCAGGGAGTCCGTTGTTTTTCTAATCTCCTGTAATTTTTTATAAGTGTCTTCATGAGAAGCAGTTATTAGTTCTTTCATTATAGTTATTCTCTGTTTTTTTATTTCCGAGGTTATTTCTGATCTGATTTCCTCTCTACCTTTCTACAGTTGTTTCTTTACTTCAGATGCTATTATTTCAGAGATTTCAAGTATGCTACCTCCATTTTCTTCTATGTTATTGTCTCCTGCAATTGTACTGGGTGGGGCTGAAAACACATTTTGCTCCTTTTCCTTGTCACTTTGTATAGCACTGTCTTCTCACCTTCGGAGTAGAACTTTGGTAGAGTTCTTACCTTAGAACCAGGACCAGATTCACAAAGTTCAAACTAGTCCAACTGGGTGTGGCTTGTGTCTGGTTTATGTGCACCAATTCTTCCTGCTGCAGCCCATGGAACTGAACTTGCTGTGCTTCTCTGGCAAGATGTTCAGCTACTGGATCAGCTGGTTGAGTCTTGTCGTTAGCCTCTCTGCAGGGAGTTCTGCTTCAGGTTCCACAGTGGGCCTATCTGATGGATGAAGTTCCAGTTACATACTGGGCCAGGATCTGGATCAAATGAATTTATGAGTTTTCAATGGACCCTAAGCAGTCCTACTCACTGGGTGGGGCTGGGTACTGGCTTGAATCTGTTTTTTCTTTTTTTCTTTCTCTCTCTCTCTCTCTCTCCCCTCTCTCTCTTTCGTCTTTTTGAGATAAGTTCTCACTATGCAGGTCAGGCTGGCCTTGAGCTCACTTTTGTAGCCCAAGCTGGCCTCCAGCTTGCACTGATCCTCCTGCCTCAGCCTCCTAAGTGCTGGGATTACAGACATGTGCCACCATACCTCGCTTGCTATTTGTTTTGATTTTGTTTGATTGTGTGCTTTTAGAGACAATCTCTTTATAATGTCTCCAGAGCATGGCTAAAACATGCAATCCCCCTGTCTCAGGCTTCTTAGTAGCTGGGATTGAAGATGAGTATCACAGCACATGCATGCCTGGTCATTGTTGTTTTAGTTGTTATTCTAGTAGAAAATGAACAGTGAATTAAATAGGATTTATCTTATTCTTTCAAAACTTTAAGATGGAACAATCCATGAATTACATGATTACAACCAATGATGCATGTATCTTTTTTTTTTTTTTTTACCAATTTAAAGTCTATGCTTGTTCTTTTATTTGTATTGTGGATATACCTTTCTGTAAAGTGTCATTAACCGTGAGTTGAGAATAGAATTTATAATTTATTGCTGCATATCTAGTTCTTCTGGGATTGTTTCTCTATTGTTCTTGCTTTCCATATCTGTTTCATATGTCATTCTTAAATACAACTTTAATTAAAATAGTACAGAAAACAACACATTTGTCATAAAATGGGTCAGTTTCTGGTATAGTAGGCTGCTCAGCCAGTTCACTTTCTTTTGTGTAAGTGACCTGGAACATAGCCTGTTCACCCAGTTAAGCACAGTCTCCAACACTCTCTTTCCTTTATGTTTCATATGTCTAAGATGAGATTAGTCAAAAATACTATAGAAACAAAGTTTCCATTTTTATTTCAATTTGAGTTTTCCTGACTACCATTTTCTACAAGTTAAAATTCCCAGGATCTTGTGTGGTATCTCACGCCTATAATCTCAGCAGTAAGGAGGCAGAGAGAAGAGGATCACTATACCTCCAAACTGTGTAGTGAGGCCCTGTATCAAAACTAATAATAATAATAATAATAATAATAATAATAATAATAATAATATCTTCTGGGCACTCTTATCCAGTATTTATTTTTCCAAATAAATAACAAACTGATTTATGAAGGTACCTAAGAATAGGGAACATCAAATTTAAGGCTGAAGGTAAACTGAGTGTAAATGACCATACTATAAAAATATTACCCATTCAGCATATACTTACTGTGTACTTACTCTGTATTATATTTCATTCCAACCGCTATGTATTTCAAGAAATATAGGTGACAAAGATGAACAGTAGCAAATTAGCTTCTCTTAAACAAGATACTGTACTGAAATTAATTATAATTTTAAAAATAGAATTTATCCATAAATACTGTGATCATCCTATAAATTGAGAATATGTCATTTTCTGTCTTAGCAACTTTCTTGTTGCTGGCATAAAATACCCCACACTCATAAGATAATGAAGGGAAGATTAATTTTAGCTCACATTTTGTGGAGGTTTTGGTACATAGATCCATAGATCGCTAGCTGCAAGGCAGAGTGATATGGCAGAGAAGAAACAGCCCACTGTAGGGTAGACAGTAAGCAGGAAGCCTTTCTTCTCTTTTTTTCTTTTCACCCTGGCTGTATTGGTCAGTGTCATCAACACCCACTATGTATCTTCTTTCTTCAGTAAGTCCAATATCTACTCCCAGCACTATACTAAGCCAATCAACGAACCCATCCATCATCACACACTGCAAATCTAGTTACCTCCCAGCTACAGGGACGCAAGTCTTTGAGAAGATCTCTAAATATACTCCATAAAATTTTCTGTGGGTAGCAAAATTGAAACACTGAATATAGCTATGGAATTAAAGTATATGAATTATGGCTGGGCGTGGTGGCTCACGCCTGTAATCCCAGCACTCGGGAGGCTGAGGCAGGAGGATCGATGTGAGTTCGAGACCAGCCTGGGCTACAAAAGTGAGCTCAGGACCAGCCTCAACTGCATAGCGAGACCCTGTCTCAAAAAGA
>PVJA010028744.1:0-27110 GCA_004027025.1 Myocastor coypus | reverse complement strand
AAAAAAAAAAAAAAAGAAAACCATGGTTATAAAAGTAGCTCAAGCCGGGCATGGTGGCGCACGCCTGTAATCCCAGCACTCGGGAGGCTGAGGCAGGAGGATCAGTGGGAGTTCGAGACCAGCCTGGGCTACAAAAGTGAGCTCAGGACCAGCCTCAACTGCATAGCAAGACCCTGTCTCAAAAAGACAAAAAAAAAAAAAAAAAAAAAAAACATGGTGTTTCTCCGAAGGGACTCCTGCACTACAGGAGGTGCCCACAGGGCAGAGCTGTCTCCACTGTCTTTGACCCAAAGCATAGTTTTCTTTAGCTCATACTCCCTCTGCAAGCCTCTCACAGAGAAAACAACACCCACAATGTTCAATCTCTTAAAATAAGTAATAAATGGATGTGGTGGTGCATGCCTGTAATCCCAATAGACAGGAGGCTGAAGCAGGAATATCACGAGGAGTTCCATGCCAGCCTGGGATGTGTAGTGACTTAGAGGCAGCCTGAACTACCTGGCGAGACCTGGATTTTTTACAAAATTAAAACAAAACAAAACAGTAAACGGCTAATCAGTCAACCTTCAGCACCACCAATAAAAACTAATCAACTGATAGGGCTGGAAAGTGGACGGTGGGCTTCTAAGAAGTTAGGATAACGCTGAATGGTTTTGGTCCAATTCCTGGGAGGGACGGTGTGCTTTGGCAGGAATATGCAGGCTGGGCTTCACAACTGTTCACCTGCGCGGTGCTGCCGGCCGGAGGTTTTTGCTAGGCGTCTGCCAGGCCGCCGCCGGGATCCTCGCGGGAGTCCACGGGAACCACGCGGACCACAGGCTCCAGCAGGGCCCCGCCCCAGACCCCGCCCACGCCGCCCAACGGTCGCTCCTGCCGCCGACCCCGCCCCCCACAGGCAGTCGGGACTTCGCCTGCGCCTGCGCCAACCTCAGAGCGCGGAGAGCGGGATGGCTGCCGTTTTGGAGTCTCTGCTGAGGGAGGAGGTGTCGGTCGCAGCCGTCGTGCGGTGGGTCGCGCGCAGGCCCCAGAGTTCGGAGGTAACGGTGTTCTTGGTGCGGCTTGGAGCCCGCCACCCAGCCGCACTGCCTGGGCCGCTGCCGACCTCCTCTTCTCTCCCGCAGGAGAGCCCAGGCGAGGCGGCCGCCCTGCGTGCGCTACAGCCGCTACGGAAGGACTTCGTGCCGTTCCTGCTAAACTTCCTGCGCGAGCAGAGCGGCCGCGTCCTCCCGCAGGGTCCGCCGACCCCCGCGAAGGCCCCGGGTGCTGCGGCAGCCCTGCCTGGAAGGCCGACGGGTCTGGCGCGAGGTGGCCGCGGAGCACGCAGCCAGCTCTTCCCCGCGCCCGAGCCCCCGGCCACCGCCGAGGCCCCGCTTGCCCGCCGCGGGGGCCGGAGACGGGGTGCGGGGCCGGGCCGCGAGCGCGGGGGCCGCGGAGCCCCGGAGGACGGGGGCGGAGGGGACAGCCCGCCCTGGGCTGGGGCCCGGAGGCCGAGGAGCGCTGGCAGCCCCGGCAGGGCGCTCTCGGATCCGCCGAACCTCAGCAACTTGGAGGAGTTCCCTCCCGTAGGCTCGGTGCCCCCCGGGCCCGCAGGGTGAGAACCAGCCCGCGGCAGGGCAAGCGTGGCAGCCTGGTGGGGTGAGCAGTCTGTAGCAGCGAGGGCTTTACGAGAGGACCGGCTGGTGTGATGGTAGAGGGAGTGGTGTTTGGAGCTAGAAATGTGAAAAAATCTGTGGCCACTCTCAGCAGGACGAAGCCTTCACGAAGGATCAACCCAACTCCGGTGAGCGAAGAACGGTCACTGTCCAAGCCCAAGACCTGCTTCACCTCACCCCCAATCAGCTGTGTCCCCAGTTCCCAACCCTCAGCCCAGGACACTAGCCCTTGGGGCCTTGGCCTTCCCTCAGGGTGCAGAAGTCTGCAGGAGGAGCGGGCGATGCTCAGGAAGGAGCGGTATGGCCTTGCCGCTCGCTGGATGTCCGCTTCCTCCCATGGGGGACCTGCAGGGCTTTCCCTCAAAAGTGATTCCCCTGATATTGATTCCCCCAGGGCCTCGGGTTGGCTGCCTGGGCTGTTGATACCTTTTCTGAGGGACCCCTGTGACTGGGCTGGAAGCCAGGCTGACTATTCCTGATATCTCTGTCCTCATAGCACTAAGCAGCTGCAGCAGTCATCAACCCCCACCTGTCCCACCCCAGAATCGGGACTACTCCTGGCCAGCCGTACAGGAAGCCTCACAGCAGAGCCTGCTGACCCTGCTCGAGTGTCCTCCCGCCAGCGCTTGGAGGTGGTAGCCCTTGTCTACTCCTCCTGCATTGCTGGTGAGAGTGCCCAGGGAGCTGCAGGGAGCCATGTGCAGAACTGCAGTGCAAGAGGATCATCAAGGCATGCAGAACCACGTCTTGGCTCCAAATGGTGCCCAGTACAATGGGATTTCTTTTCATATCCAGAAAATCTGGTACCAAACCTCTTCTTGGAGCTTTTCTTCGTCCTTCAGCTCCTTACTGCCCGGAGGATGGTGGCTGCCAAGGACAGTGACCTTGAACCAAGTCAAGGTACCCTGGGTCAGTGAGCAAGCCCGATTTTGAGAGTGGGCTCTGCAGATGGGATAGTCCTTCCTGACAGCTCATTGCTACCCTAGATTCCCTGGAAAGCCCACTGTTCCAGAGTGTCCACGACTGTGTCTTTTTTGCGGTCCAGGTTTTGGAGCATCAGTTTCAGTGAGTTCCCTGGCTGGGGTATTTGGGCCCTTTTCTGTCTGTCTAGTTCTTAGGCTACTCTGGCTATGCTTATGCAGAACACAGGCATAGTGGCCCTAGACCTTTTCTTGTTTGTAAAAATGTATCAAAGCAGTTGATTTGGAGCAGGTGAGATAGTTCAGCAATCTAAAGCACCTGCCTGCTTAGGAAAGTTTAGACAACTGCAGGGACCAAGGTTCCATTCCTGGCACCACATGCTGCGCCAGCCCCACCCCCAGGGCAGGCTGAGCCAGCCATAAGACAAATAAAATTTTAAAAATACATAATTTAAAAAGCAATGGATTTATCCCCTAAAAAAAAAAAAAAAAAAAAAAAATCCCTGCAGCCCCCTGGACTCTCACTAACAATGCAGGAGGAGTAGACAGGGCAAACAAACCATGGATTCACTGCTGACATTTCTGGCCTGCTTGCTTGTTCTGTTTCCTCACCTTTTGTCTCTATCACAGTGATCCTTGGTGTACCTGATCCTTGTTTCAGATGTGCTACCTGTGTTATCTGGTCCCAGTCTCAGTCATGTATGTACCTGTCTTTGCAGGATTCTGTCCTACCTGGACAAAGGGACCTTAAAGCTGCTGGCTGAGAATGAGCGGCTGCTGTGCTTCTCCCCTGCTCTGCAAAGCCGCCTTCGAGTTGCCTATGAGGGCAGCATTGCTAAGGTAGTGACACCTGCTAAAATGCTAACTACCTTTCACAAATAAATTTAGGCAGTCTGCTCTTTACCATTAAGTGACTCATGGAATAACTCGGCAGAACAAGGGCTCACATCTTCTGACCAAGATTCCTCAGATTTATTTATTTATTTATGTCTTTTTGAGACAGGGTCTTGCTATGCAGTTGAGGCTGGCCTTGAGCTCACTTTTGTGGCCTAGGCTGGTCTCGAACTCCCACTGATCCTCCTGCCTCAGCCTCCCAAGTGCTGGGATTCCAGGAGTGCACCACCACACTCAGTGATTCCTCAGATTCTAATGTCACTGCCATGTTTCAGGTTTCTCTGACGATGCCACCCTGTGCTCAAGCTGTTTCCTTTCAGCCAGAGACTGACAATCGTGCGAATTTCTCCAGTGACCGGGCCTTTCACACTTTTAAAAAACAGAGGTGAAAAGAAAAGGGGACTTTGGGGAAGGGGATGAAATAACACTTTCTCTGGAATAGGCAGCTGTTTTATTGTCACAGAAGCTAGAAGTCTAGCAAATAGTAGCACCAGGCCCTTTATGAGCACCACTGGAGAGCTATCACTGTTCTGTGCTCATGGACTTGTACCCTAAGCTTTAGCCATCTCAAGGCACATGACCACACACAGTCCCTTTCTCAGACAAACGTGTCTGGATTGACTTGCTGCCCACAGACTCAAGTGCACAAGGGCTGATATGAAGTAGTGGAGTCTGTGGCATCTCCATAGAGTAATTAGGAGGCTGAGGAATGGGGCTTTGGACACTGCTGGTCTTGGCTTTCCAAGTAAGGAGACTGCACTTACAAATTGTGAGGCAGCCATGTAGTTGCTGATCAGGCATTGTGTGTCTGTCAGGGATGTGTTCTATGAAGTGCTTCGAGAGTGGGAAGATCGCCATGAGGAACCTGGCTGGGACTTTGAGAAGGGATTGGGCAGCAGGATCAGGTGGGTGCCTTTATCCTAATCACCATTCTAATTGCTTCTGACAGCAGCTCAGTGTTACTACTACTGTACTGTCTACTACTTCCAACCCAGCTATTTTCTCCTCAGTCTGGTTCTTAATGGTTCTGCCTGTGCTCAAAGGGAATCTGTGTACCTGGTTCTTCCACTGTGGCAAAGTGCTTAATTTGAGTTGCTTAGATTTTGTCCTGAGTCCCTGGCAAGTCTCCTTCCACTTATTCTCTATCACGTAGTTTAAGTGAGTCTGGTGGCTCTGCATAGGTAGCCAACCAGGCTGTAGAGTGTCTTGTGACGACCTCTGTCCTCATTCATGTTGGTCGTGAAACTGACTGGCACTCAGTGTGGCCTGCAGACCTGGAGGTAGTTAAGTCTGGTTAAGTCTGCACCTCTAGCCTCACAGCATCTTGGTGCTGAGAGGGTTCCTCATCTCCCACACCCAAGTAGGTCAGCTCTGCATTGGTCCCTGGGAAATGACTAAGAAGCCCAAAGATTGGCTTGCTCTGTAGGTCTTTTTGCTTCCCTGCTTCTCACACTCCATGCCTACTTCTTACTCCCCAGAGCCATGATGAGTCAGCTGTCTGCAGCCTGCAGCCACAGCCATTTTGTTCGGCTTTTCCAAAAACAACTTCTTCAGGTAATAGCCAGTGCAGTAATTTAACCTATGTGACCAGCAGGTATTGTTGGCCACCAAGGGAAGGTGACATTCTAGACCTTCTGAGGAACCCTCTTAGCACCACCCAGGTTCTTTGGGTGGCATTTCATACTTGGGTCCCAATATAGAAATGGCAGTCTGACCTTCTGGTAGCCTATGCCCCACACCTTAGGCCCTCCCAAGCCTGTTACCACCTTTTTCCCTTGATTTGTGCCAGTGTAGAAAGAGGACAGGTTTAGCGGACCTCTTCATATCCCAGTTCTAGCGACCCTGGGCAAGTGCTTGTGTTTACAGTTTCACTTTACCTTTAGAATGAAAGTATAATCTCTGCCTCAAGAACTGCCCAGAGAGTCAGCAAAATAGCTTAGCGGACTAAACACCTGCTTAGGCAAGCGCAGGGACTAAGGTTTAATCCCACTGCCACATGCCACTCCAGCCCAGCATGCTGAGATGGCCACCAAAAAGGCATGCTGGCACAGAACTGTAATCCCTGTACTGGGGAACCTGAAAACAGAAGGATCACTAGAGTCCCAACTGGGTAGTGAGACCTTTACCAAATATATACAAAAACAAAACAGCTGGGGAGAAAGCTTAGTAGAATAAGCACTTGCCTGGCAAGCACAAGGTCCTGAGTTCAATCCCTGGTGCTACAAAAAAACTACAAAGTAAAAAACAAACAAAAAAAAGACAAAACACCTGCCCAGAGTCCCTGGTACGGAGCTAGCTTTCCTTACTTTGTTCTTTCTGTGTTTGGCCCTGTCTTCCCTCGGCTACTGTAGATGTACCAGAGCCCTGGTGGTGCTGGGGGCCCTGTCTTGGGTGAGGCCCCAGATGTATTGAATATGATGGGAGCTGACAAGCTGGGGCGTCTACGGCGGCTCCAGGAACGGCTTGCAGCCCCTCCAAGCAGTGGGGGGCCCTGTCCACCCCCCACCTTCCCAGGCTGTCAAGGTTTCTTCAAGGACTTCATCCTGAGTGCCAGCAGGTAAAAGTCCTGTATCTTGGTGGGTGAGGGATAGAATTTAGCAGCAGTTTGGCTTCCCAAAAGGGTAATCCCTTCTCGCCTTTCCTTGGGATGGAACAGAGTGGAACCAGTGTTCTCATTTTTTTTGCCCTCTTTCTTTTCCCCTCTTCCAGCTTCCAGTTTAATCAACATCTCATGGATAGTCTGAGCCTGAAGATCCAGGAGCTCAATGGCCTTCCACTGCCTCAGCACGAGCCTGGAGATGAAGATGGAGAGTCAGATGTGGACTGGCAGGTTAGCAGTATAAAGCAGGACTGGGCCTGACCTGGGAGAGAAGAGTAGACAGTTACAGATAGAGAGATGTGGAAATATTCTAAAGCCCTGTATCACTTTTGCTCCCTTGGTTCCTTGCAGGGTGAACGGAGGCAATTTGCGGTGGTGCTTCTTAGTCTGAGACTTCTGGCTAAGTTTCTGGGTTTTGTGGCTTTCCTGCCATACCGGGGGCCTGAACCACCTCAGAGTCGGGAGCTTCAGGACTCCATTGTGGCCCTCAGGAGCCAGGTGAATAAGCGCAAAGTCCTGGGAAGGAGGTTGCTAGGAGACTGGCAGAATGCAGAGGCTGTTTCCTTGGCTGTTCTAGAAAGCTGGCAGGTGAGGAACAGCACCCAGTCGTCGTCGTCCCCCCCCATTGACTGAGCCCCGGCTCTCCTAGGTTCCTCCTGTCCTGGATGTGCATACACTGCTGCAGCATGGGCTGCGGGCCCATAGGGCAGTGCTCACAGTACCCTGGCTGGTGGAGTTCCTGTCCTTTGCTGACTACATCGTCCCCTTGCTTGAATACTACCGGAGCGTCTTCACACTTCTGCTGCACCTACACCGGTGAATAGACAAGGCTAAGAGGGGGCTGAGAAGGCTGAAGTGGGAGAACTGCTCTGAGTTCTAGGCCATCCTATACTACATAATGAGTTCTGGGCCAGCCTGAGCTACATAGCAATCCTGTGTCAAAAACAATGTGTGGAACCATTGTGGACAGGCCTGTTGCTTCTAAAGAAGCAGAGCATCCTGGGCTTCCTATGCCGAGTTTAGAGAGGCCACTGGCCCACAGCGAGGGTCCGTGTGTGGTTTGCCTTGCCCTTGGCCAAGCAGAGGATATGAGGTATGGATATCAGGAAATGCTGGCTGCCTACATGACAGCAGTGCCTGTGAGATCTGCATCTGAGAACAATCCTCTGGATGATGCCTTCTGTTTAGTCCATCCCATCCCTGAGCACTTGGGTCCCTTCATATCCATTGACCTTTCAGGAGCTTGGTTTTGTCACGGGAGAGTGAAGGAGAGATGTGTTTCCTGAATAAGCTGCTGCTACTGGCTGTCCTGGGCTGGCTTTTCCAGGTGGGCAACCTGTGGGTCCCAAAGTAGGGGTGGTGTTGGAGCAGGGAGAGGAGGGGACAAGAGCATGCAGTGTGGGATGGAGGCAGAGTTGCAGCCACTCTGGCCTCGGGAAGACCATGTGGTCCAGGATCCTTGCTTAACCCATGATATCTCAGGGTACAGAGTCTCAGAAATAATGAACTAGAGCACGGCTGCTGTCTTGCCAGATTCCCACAGTCCCTGAGGATTTCTTCTTTTTGGAAGAGTGTCAGGTGGATGCCTTGGAGGTGGACATAGGCACTTCAGAGCGTGGCTTGGTGAGTTGTGGTTGGGTCAGAGCATGGATACCCAGGAATACAGTGAGCTGTCTGGGGAACCCAGGAAGACAAGTCTGGGTAAACTTAAACTTCATAGCTTACCTGATAATCCACCCCTGGGCAGGCTAGGGAGGACTGATACCACTTCTTCCTCAGGACAGTATGCCTGTGGTGGACCAGCAGCTGCTCTATACCTGCTGCCCCTACATTGGTGAGCAGAGACTTCTCCCTCGTGTGCTCAGGGCACCCCCACTGCTGGTCACACTCCCTGAATGGTGCTCTGAGCTAAAGTCCGTATCACCAGGGAGGCACGGGTAAGGCTGGTGGGTTTCTAGGACAGAGAACTGAGACTTCCCTGCTGCAGGAGAGCTCCGGAAACTGCTTGCTTCATGGGTTTCAGGCAGCAGTGGAAGGAGTGGGGGTTTTGTGAGGAAAATCACCCCCACCACCACCACCACTGGCCTAGGGGCCCAGCTTCTCCCAAGTGGCCACGGACTCCAGGTAGGAGCAGGAGTGGTGGGCGGGTGCCAGCATAGAAGGTTGCTGGGGCCTCACGATACTGTGTTCTTCACAGGCACAGCTTGCTCAGGCCTTTTTCCACAACCAACCACCCTCACTGCGTAGGACCGTGGAGTTTGTGGCAGAGAGAATCGGGTCAAACTGTGTCAAACACATCAAGTAAAAGCACCTTGCGGGTCCTCAGCCCACTTCCTACCATTTCCCCATTAAAACACCATGTTGCCAAAGGGAGAAAGGTCAGCTGGAGCAGGAGGCTGACAGGCCCCAGCCCCTTGGGGAAGTTAAAACCAAATGTTCTTAAATTCGTAGTCCTTTTCTGATTTGACCCTTCCAACTATCTCCAACCTTGCTGTCCTTGTTGCAGGGCAACACTGGTGGCAGATCTGGTACACCAAGCAGAGTCACTTGTCCAAGAGCAGCAAGTGACACAAGGACAGGAAGCAGGAGATCCGGCCCAGCTCTTGGAGATTCTGTGTTCTCAGCTGTGTCCCCATGGGGCCCAGGCATTGACCCAGGGGCGGGAGTAAGAATCACCAGTCTCTATGGACCTTCTTCACTCTTGGCTTGTTTTTCTGTTTGCTCTCCCCTTTCACACTCATCATTTACCCTCAACCCTATTTTTCTGAGGCGAGAAGGTCAAGGCTAACTCAGTGGGTGGGTTTGTCTTTTCAGCATCTGGGGTAGGGTAGGATATAGGCAGTGCTGTGCAGGCCTCATAGTCTCCTCCCATTTCCTTTGAGGTTCTGCCAAAGGAAGAGCCCTGGGGCTGTGCGGGCACTGCTTCCGGAGGAGACCCCAGCAGCTGTATGTAGTAGAGGCCTAGAGCCAGCAGGCCTGTGTTGTGAATATGCACATTTGTGTGAAGCTACTGGGGGTGGAGTCAGCCCTGGATTCTGGCAAACGTTTTTGCCCCTGGCCCCTAACTTGCTTGCTGTTCGTCCCTCCCAGGTTCTCAGCAGTGCAGAGAACATTGCTGTGGGGCTGGCCACAGAGAAGGCCTGTGCTTGGTTGTCAGCCAACATCACAGGTGAGGTTGTGTACCATTTTGAATGACAGACCAGAAACCATGGGCAATTTGGGAAGATCAGTCCCAGCCAGTTGGAAACCAGAAAGTTGGGGGTTGGCATGGCAAGCCTGTTTGGGACATCCAGTTCCTGTTCTCTCCTGCAGCACTGATCAGGAGGGAGGTGAAAGCGGCTGTGAGTCGCATTCTTCGAGCCCAGGGTCCTGAACCGGCTGCCCGGGGGGAGCGGAGGGGCTGCTCCCGTGCCTGTGAGCACCATGCTCCCCTCCCCTCCCACCTCATCTCCGAGATAAAAGTACACAGCTCCCTATTCCCTTTGGCTCCCTGATCCCTCTCCCTGCTATTCCTGGTTTCTTTCCTTTCCCACATCAGCTGCAGGATTTCTGTGTAGAAGCTTTCTGTGTTATCTGATTTGTTTCAGTTGTTACTCAGAGTTAGGTACGGTGGAACACAGTCAGGAACAATGAGTTTATTTCATGTTACTGACTTGGCACTGACATCTCCCATAGCACAAAAGGATCAGTCTAGTTTTGACTATGTATTTTACACAGAACGCAGTGGGAACTAGTGTCTTGTGACTGAAGTGTCAACAGTCAGTAGAGGGCAATCACTCCAGGAGCAGAGGTGATTAATATGTGGGAGATGATGCTTTTTTAGTTACAGAATGACAGTTTTCCTACCTTAAGTTTAAAAACTTTAGATTTTCCAGGGGTCAGCAAATAGTGTAAATCTGATGGAGCTTTTTTTTTTCTTAAGCTTAAATGCTTTTATTTTTTGAGACAAAAGTCCTGTTTAGTTGCTCAGGCTGGATAGAACCTGGCAGTGTTTCTGACTGAGCCTTCCTTGAGTGCTACAGTTATAGGTGTGTGCCTCACTGGTCTGAGAAAGGTTTTCACCATGTAGTTTAGGCTGGCCTCAAACTTGTTGATGTTCCTGCTTTGGCCTCCCAAGTGCTGCAATTAGAAGGATGTGCCATCATCTCCAGCATGTTCTGTAGTTTTGTTGGCTTTTCCATCTATTTGTGTACACGCTATCTATGGCTGCTTTGTGCTTCAGTGGTAGTGCTGCAAAGCCAAGTATGTTTACTCTGTGACCCTGATCTAATATAATAGTCTAGGAATAAAGATGTGGAGTAGGGACCAGGAAGCAATACTAACAGCTGAGAGAGTGGCCATGAAATAACTGGTTCTCACTATGCAGATTTGTACTGAAACCTCCACTGCCTGAGAAGGTGAACAGAACTCTGAGGAATAGGAGACATTCAGATGTGTGTTCAGGACAGTCCCCTGAGCACTGAGGGGGAGTTGGTCAAGTGGTTTGTCCCAAGCTAACTGTCATCACTGGAGCTGCCAGGCAGCTCAGCATCCTTCCATTGGTGTGTTCTATTCCTCCCTTTGGGTGTCCTCATGGTTGATTTTCCTAGCCATGATGTCCTGCCTGCACCCCAGCTCTAGGGACACCCTGGCCCAGTTGCTTCACCCCTGGGTCCTATTTTCCTTTTCCTTCTGTCCCTTTCCACTGACTGGTTCCCTCCTCCCCATGCCAATCAGTGGCAACCTGGTCCCAGCCTGGCATGAGGTTTTGCCCTGCTCTCTACAGGATGTGCTCTCCCTTGCTGTGGGGCCCCGAGACCCTGATGAGGGAGTGTCTCCAGAACACCTGGAGCAGCTCCTAGGCCAGCTTCACCAGATGTTGCAATGCCGCCAGGTGAGACTGAGCATGAGCCAAGGCAGCAGCAGAGCTACACTCAGTCAGGGCCAGTTCTCAGAAATGAGATGGTCCTGATGGCCCCATTTTCCCTGCAGTTCCTGTGCCCGCCTGCTGAGCAGCATCTGGCCAAGTGCTCTGTGGAGTTAGCGTCCCTCCTGGGTATGGCTTTTTATTGCACCCTGCTAGAATATCCTCCAGATTTTATCGATGGGTATAAGCAAGACTGGAGGACAGTCCTCTTCCATCTTTCATTTTTAGACCCTGATTTCCTCTCTCCCATAGTTGCAGACCAGATCCCCGTTCTAGGGTCCTGTGCATCACACAGGCTAGAGCGGGCAGAGGCACGGAGGCTTCTGCTCATGCTGCTTTCCCTATGGAAAGATGACTTCCAGGGGCCAGTTCCACTGCAGCTACTGCTGAGCCCAAGAAACGTGGGGCTTCTGGCAGACACCCGGCCACGGGAGGTAAGTCAGAAAGGAGGACAGGACAGCTTAGTCCTCGTAGCCAGGGTCTTGATGTTTTTAGCACCCCTGCAAGAGCTGTTATGCTCCTGTTCTGCATTAAAGCAGTTTCCTTGTGTTTGTTTTGAAGTCTACAAAGCAGCAGTCTGTCCCAGTCATGGTCATTCTGCAGTACCCCAGCAATGCTAACCTGCTCCATGGTACACTTTTCAGTGGGACCTGTTGCTGTTCTTGCTACGGGAGCTGGTAGAAAGGGGTCTGATGGACCGAATGGAGATCGAGACCTGCCTGGGCAGCCTCCATGAGGCCCCTTGGCCAGGGGTAAGTTGGCCCCATCCTGTCACAAGGAGAGAGGTATCATACAGCCTATTTGTCCCTGGACAGGACAAGTAATGGCAGCAGACCTAGTGGATTTGTGTCACATTTCTTCAGTTCTACAGGGAATGAAGCATGGCTATTATGGTTCTTTCCGATTAGGATAGCTGCTATGTGAGGAACTGGTAGGGGAGCAGTAGGGAACAATGTATATGGCTTTTAAAATCAAGATAACCTGGATTTAAATCTCAGCCTTTTTTTCTTTTGTGACTGGGGTGTGTGTGGAGGGAGTAGTTTCAAGATGAGATATTGTATAGTGAATTGGTAACAACAGCACAAGCACACAAAGGTAGGCTAGGTAATGCTTCAGCCTCCTCCCTTCAGAGTCCACCCAACCGTGACATACACCTCCCCAAGTACTAGAAAACAGGGTCCCACACCCGCTTCAGTACATTCTGGGGCATGTCTACTTCCTGATAACCTAGGGATTGACTCTTAGACATACCATGTCTGCCCTTTTTTGTCACTTTTATCCTTAATTCCAGGACTTCTCTGAAGAATTAGAAACACTGACTCGCCTTTTTCTAGCTGAGCTCCACCTGCCAGAACCTCAGCAAAGAGCTTGTGAGTTAGTACAGCCGAGCCGGGAAACAGTGCTGGCCCAGAGCTAGGGATCATGCCTCACCTCAAGAAGAGACCCGGAACCCACTGTGGCTGAGGAGTGGGATCTGCAACCAGACTTCCTGCCTAGCAGGGAAGGAAGTGTGTGGCACTGGGGTTGCCCACAGACTAGGCTTGCTACCAGATCCTAGAACAGAGGCCTAGAGGCTCCAGTGCTGAGTAGAAAAGCTGGTATTTCTCAGATGCTAAACAAAAGGAGTGTAGCCTGATCAACACAGTACACAGGCTTTGTTTGCTGCTATCCCAGCACCTCTGAAACCTGTGGTTCCAGAGAGTCATGTCAGAAGGAAATAACTTGTGTTTAACTTAGGAAGAAAGTTAAAACATGGGTCATGGGAAGTTACATCTTAACCACCACGAATTAGACTGCCAGATGTACCACAGAGAAGGTGGTAGGACTCACTGGCTGAAATCTGCCATAATCTGGACCTTTGCCCTGTGCAGGACCCTGTCTCCATCCAGGGATGAAGGACAGGGCAGAACTGAGTATTTTAAAAATAAACTTTTAACAAGGGCTTGACAGCTGTTTTCCCCAGTGTCTTCCTTGATGAGGTAGATTTTGAGCTGGGAGCTGGAATCACTATATGTAAGGGTACTTCCTGATGAACCTTTTACAGGTTACTGTTTGAGGGTTGTGGAGATAGGGAACTAAAGAACCAGTGAACAGTAGTCCAATTCATTTTTACATAACTGCACTGACTTTTCTAAACCACTTGTCTTTAAAGTGTAGTCCATAGGCCAACATCCTCAGCATTATGTGGGACCTGCTAGAGATACAGATGGCATGACTTCTCCAGCTTACTGAGGAGGGGAGGTCAGGTTCAGCCGAGAGTGTAAGGAGGTCTGGTGGTTCTGGTGATATCAGAGTTTGAGATCCACTTATTAAACCCAAATCTGATTTTACATTTGGCTTAACTGTCACAATTTACTACAAAATGAGCCCCACTATAGAACAATCATCCTTTTTTTCCTCTAGTACTAAAAATCTGAGTCATTTCTAGATTACTTAAAATATCTACTACAAGGTAAGCTGAATATAAAATTACTGTGTTGTTTAAAAAATGACAATGTTTTCCTCCATGTTGGCTAAGGGCATAGATGTGGAACACAGATCAAGGCTCCGGGCTGGTATGTAAGGGAATCTGTGTCACTGTGCGGCTGTCCCTTCCCTTTCCAACTCCTACACCTGCACTCCAGCTCTGAGCTGTCTGCTCACCTTTTCACTTGGTGGTTGCTGGTGACTGCTGGGTGCTCAGGAAGCAGTCATATAGGTGTGTCACTCAGTGTTGCACAGTTTCAGTGCGGGCCCTGGGGCAGTCCAAATCCTACCAAGCTCAAATGTCAAACACAAGCACTTCTAAGACCATCCCTGAACAGAAATGCACACGGGACTTCTGGTTTACAGATATCCTGACCTTTCTGGTCAAGTCTTCATAAAGAGATTTATACATAAGTAGGGTATTTATCAAATGTTACAAAAAAATTACCCAGAAAAATAAAACTTTAAGTTTTTAAAACTTCAATCATATATAAATAACAATCTGAGGTAAGAGAAAAAGCCCTACAGACATTCTCGGAAGTGGAATTTGTTGCTGCACTACACAGAAAATCCCAGCCTCTTGCCCCCAGCTGCTTGGTACCCATGTGACTATTCTTTACTGCCAGAGACTTGAGCAACTGAATGAACTCCAGGATGGAATGACCCCAGTCACTACTTCCTGGGAAACTGAATCAGCTTGAACTCAACTCCACCCTGTCTTAGCAGAGGTGGGGCCAAGAGCAGCTCCCTCTGGACAATTCCTGACCTCCTCTGCCCATCACATCTTTCCCATCTTCAGATTTCAAGTTCTGGTTTCTTCTTGCCAGCAGCCACCTCCATTGGTCCTGAGTTCACCCTGAGCCCTAGCCCAGGCCCATCCACTGCTTCCCCACAGTCTCACACAAAGACCCACATGTCAGAGAAGAGGAAAAAGACAAAATGAAAAAGCATTTTGCAAAAATTCGACAGGGAGAAAATATTCTAAAATAGACATTCTGGTTTGGGCAGCTATTTTCTTTCAAAACTGTTTTGGTCCTAACTCTACTACCAGGGCAAGCTGCATGCCAGAAGGCAGGCAGAGAGGGAGAATGGGATCATGGCCTCAGCTGCTTGCTTCCTGTTAGCTCTCCTAGAGGCCAGGGCAGGATTAAGAGGCGACACACTAAAGTTCCCCAACTCTGATGGCTGAATCCAAAAAAATAGAAAATGAAAGTGAGAAATCCAAAAGGTGAGTTGAATTTCATTCTTTGGTCAGTTAGGGCAAGAAACCCAAAGTACAAAGGTGCCAGGAGCACCTAAGGACTGACTGGCTTTGCTGGCAACCTTGGGCCAGTGTCATCTGTGAAGTTAGCCACCACAGGTAGCCTTAGTTCTCACCTCAGGGCCATGGCATCAGCTCAGCAACACCATCTTGACAAGGCAATACTAACTACCAAGGAAGGAAGCCAGCCTGGCCACAATCAGGGGCTGCTGTTTGATAAAGGAACTCAGGAGATGAGTGGGGAAACCTGGAGCACCCAGTTCTACCTGCAAGTGAGAAGGAAGAGTTGGGGGTTAAAACAGACATGAATGTGCCAGGGCTTACCTATCCCAACAGTCACCCTGGATGGGGCAGAGAGGTATACCAAACACCACAGCCCATGTCTACAAAGCCCTGGGTTCTGCTGCTCAGATCTCAGCATCAGTTCTCACCCCAATCCCATTGACAAAGTCACGGGCCTGAAAGTAGAATGCCAAACAAAATGAGGGATGCTTCAGCTCTACCAAGGGGGTTCTATCTTGGGAGGGGAGGGCACAAGGGTTTAAAACAGGGTTTTAGGGCCAGCGAGATAGCTCAGTGGACTAAAGTACCTGGTTCAATCCTTGGCACCAGGGCAGGCTGAGCCAGCCATAACATAACAAAGTTGAAAAATAAATAAAACAAGGTCTCAATAAGTTGTCCAGGCTGGCCTTCAACTTGAGATCCTCTTGCCTCAACTTCCTGAGTGCTGGGATCACAGGTGTGCACCATTGCACCCAGCTTAGGAGCAGCTGCAATGGTTAGTTACCTTGCAATGATTCAACTACAATCTAAGGATCCTAGGATACAACTTCAGGTACAAGCACCTTCCAAAAGGCTAGTAAATGCTCATTCCCTGCATCTGACTCCCCACTGGGAGCCCCAGAAGCCTGGAGTCTCCAGCTTTTGGGTAGGGTGTTACCTAGAAGGCCAGAGAGATCACAACATGTGCTGTGAAGCCAGTATTACCTGGGCCAAGTAGATGACTCTGGTAATTTCCTTCCCTTCCATGGTGACAGGCTGCAGGATCCAGGCACTAGGCAAGATCTCCCCTCGGACCATTTTTCTGCTGGGTCTTGGCATGGATGTGTCATATACAGACTGAGCTGCCATTATAGACAGGTACCCCTGGGGACAGAGACCTGAGTCAAGGGACGGGCTCCATACAGTCAGAATGGAACAAAGCAATGCTGAGCCACCTTCAAGCTGCCCCTGCCCTGTCCCCATCCTCAGTTTGCTTTACTTGCCATGGAGGACCCATGCCCATGCTGCTTCTCACAGTGCTCCAGCCCACATTCTTCCCATGACATTTTTACCACTAGTGAGGCAGGCACCTCTTTGGCTTCTACGCAGACACAACAGAAATCCCGCGGCTGTTTCAGCGCACACAGGGAGGCACTGCATACCAGGTACACTGGGGAGGCAGGGCAAGGCAGTCAGGAACTGTGGGCAGATCTTCTTCACCTAAGTCCTTCCTGCCTGCAACCCCCTTTATTCCCTGACTGACACACCAGGGAAAGCTAGGCCAAGCACTCTGGCATATGGCCTGAGAAGCAGGCCTCCCAACAGGGCTGCCTCCTCCCCTTCACCTCCATCTCTGGCCAGAGTCCATTGCACACATCAGAAACTTGACTCCCCAGAAGCCTCCCTCATCTGGACTCACCCAGGCTGATGCTGTTGGTTACCCGCTGATGCAGCCTTGCCGTCTGGATGGGCTTGTGAAACAAGGGCCACAGGGTTGGGTCACTGACAGCTGCCCACACATGAGACAGTGGCTGGGCCACAATACCTGCCCCCAGGAAGCCATGCCGAGTAGAAGAAAATTCCTTGTAGTAAAGCTGTACCTCCTGCTCCTCACCTTGATAGCTTGAGGACAAAGACCAAAAAGAGGAAAAGACAAAGACAAAAAAAAATAGCATGATGCACACCTCTAATTCCAGTACTTTGAAAGGCTGAGGCAGAAGGATTTCAAATTGGAGCCCCACCCAGTCATTTAGTGACATAGTGAGACCTCATCTAAAACAATTTTTGTGGTACCAGGGATCTAATTCCAGACCTTGCACTTGCTAAGCAGGTGCTCATGCTGCTGAACTATATCCCCAGCCGTAAAACTTTTAAAAATAAGTGGAAATGAAGTCCAGAGTAAGACTCTGGGTTTCAATACCAGCAAAAGAAAACAATGGGTTCCAAAACAGAAAAGAGGAGCTCAGGGTATGGGACTGTGGGAAGCCAGGCAGAAAAGGAGAGGAAGAGCAGCCAAGGAAGACAAGGGTAGAAGTGAGATATTGTAGAGGGACTTACTTCCAGCCTGCTGTTGCTTGGCAGCTAAAGAGGTTGTGCAGATTATCGGAACAAGCAGTCATTACCTGGAGACAGTCACCGCACTAAATCAGTCCATCCACAGAGTGCATGGTGCACACCAGGCGCCTTCAACGCCTGTTTCTTAAGACAGACCCACTGAGGAGGGCCACAGCTTCTCCCACCCCATTCCTGCCCCCAACCCCACCCCAGCAGAGATCTGGCTAAAGCAGCAGTGAGGAGGAGTTGGGGCATTTACATTGGCCATGGCAGTGTCCACGATGTGCTTAGCCAAATCCTGGTAGGAGGAGGAGAAGGTCCCCAAGCTAGACAGGCTGGATGGGGAGCAGCAGCCACCACTCAGGGAGCCTCTGTGGCCTGCAACAAACAGGGAGGAGACAACTTTGAGACAGCACTGAACAAGGAACTCAGGATAGCAACAGCTCTCAGCAGGGACACTGATATGAGCACTGATAGCCTCAGGCCAGTGGATTACCCCCAAATACCCAAACCAGGATCTATAGCCCACCTGCCCACCACTCACTGTAGGCAGAGCCAACCAAAAACAGGTTATTGCTCTTTGCTGTAGGCTGGCTTGGTCCATCCCTCATCCAAGCATCTCTGGAATCAGGCAAGTTCAAGTCCCTCTGTGGAATAGAAGACATTCAGGGCCAGAAAGCTGGCAAGGTGGTGCAGAATGACCTCACTGCTTCCCTGTGATACCTCAGTTTACAGATCCTCCATCCTGGGATTTCAGGAGGTAGAATGTCCCCAAAATGTCACAAACAATAGAAATCAATACTAGAACAACGTCTCCTTGCCTGTCAAGCCACAGTTGTCAGAATTCCCACAGGAACCAGGACTGAGTGGCAACCTCAAGCATGGTGGCGAGAAGCATTCTGCACCACCATAAGGCCATGGGTTTTGGAGTGGGAGATTGTTGTGGGTCATAAAACCAAACTGAAAGATGTGTCAGACAGGAAAAACACTGCCCTGCAAAACAGGCCTTGCTCCCTGCTCCCTGCTCCAGGAGCAGCTGCTAGGCCAGAGTCCTAACATGGAACCAGATGGGGCTGGTCCTCTGGGTCCACGGCATAGTCCCAGCTTCTCCTGGCCCCAGCAGGCGATCATCATATGACCTTTATCATCACCACCTAACCTGTTGCTAGATGGAACCAAGAGAGGTGAGCAAAGACTACCCGCTTCCTCACCTCACTCCACCTGCTGGAGCAGAGGGCAGCTCAACCCACCTTATGTTTGATTTCTTAGCACCCTGTCAAGAGCCTTAAGAATTTCTGACCTGCTCTATCTGTCCTCACAGATACACAGATGTTCCTTTCCCTTCTGCCCCATCCTCTCTAGCATCTGCCCTTCTCTGCTCCAAGTGGCAGTCACCTTCCAGTTTCTCAGCCTTCCTTCCACTGCATTCTCCACAGCAGCCCCAGCCCTAGCTGCCTCAGGTTTTCTTTGCTAATTGGTCTTTAACACATACTAGTATTTTGTGATCCCTTCAGATTCACAATAAGGTCTTATTATCTTACTCTATAACTTGCTCTTAGGTGTTCTCATCTGTTCTCAGTGCTACCCTGATACCTTCCAAGTATACTTATGGATTAATTAGATGTATTGCTAAGAAAACTGGGTAGCCATCTGAAAAACAGACCACCACATCAGACACCCTCCACGGGTCATGCCAGAATAAATCTTTTATACATTATGAATCAAAGGTATGTTAAGTGTATAGGAGAATATAACAAAGTTATTGTGGGGGTTATAATAAATAAAACTCTAATATATATATATATATATATATATATATATATATATATATATATATATATATGGTTTGTGTCTAGCTTTCCCCCCAAAAAATCTCATGCAGTCTTGGGGCAGCTTCTAGACTTTGTGATTGATTATTGTGGGCAAGGAGGCTACACTCGTCCTGGGGCAGGTAATTTGCATTACAGTGTAAGGAGGGGAGAGAAGCTAGCTAGCTGCCGGAGCTGCTGCCACTCCCTTTGCTCTCAGCTCTTTGCTGCTGCCAGGTGCTGCTTGCCTTGGAGCCAGCTGAGTACTGCTGAAACCTTAGTAACTGTGAGCTAATTAAATCTTTCCTTCTTAATTTTGAGTGTTGGGGGCCAGCAAGATAGCTCAGTGGTCTAAAGCCACTGCTTAGGCAAGTTTAGGCAACTGCAGGGACTGAGGTTTGATCCCTGGCACTACATACTATGCCAGCCCCACCCCCAGGGCAGGCTGAGCTGGCCATAACATAAATAAATAACAAAGTTTAGAAAGAAACTACTTTTTTTTTTTTTTTTGTCTTTTTGAGACAGGGTCTCGCTATGCAGTTCAGGCTGCCCTTGAATTCACTTTTGTAGTCCAGGCTGGTCTCGAACTCACACCCATCCTCCTGCCTCAGCCTCCCAAGTGTTGGGATTACAGGCGTGCGCCACCACAGAAACTTTTTTTTTTTTTTTTTTTTTTTTTTTTTTTTTTTGTCTTTTTGAGACAGGGTCTCGCTATGCAGTTGAGGCTGGCCTTGAACTCACTTTTGTAGCCCAGGCTGGTCTCGAACTCGCACCAATCCTCCTGTCTCAGCCTCCCGAGTGCTGGGATTACAGGCATGAGCCACCACGCCCAGCTACTTTTTTAAAAAATTTAAAAATTAAAAAAAATTTTTTTTGAGTGTCAGGTATTTGTCCCAGCAAAGAGAGAAAGAGTAACTCAGATAGAATCTGATATTAGAGGATAGCCAGACAGCTCAGTGGACTAAAGTGCCCACTTAGGCAGGCTCAGCAAACAGGGTTTGATCCCCAGCATGCCATGCCAGTGCTGCCCCCAGGGTGCACTAAGATGGCGATTGAGACTGGGAGTGGTGGCACACACCTGTGATCCCAGTGCTTGGAAAGGTGAAAACAGGAGTATCACTAGGAGTTCAATCTACATAGTGAGATTCTATAGACCTTGTACTAAATACTTAAAAAAAAAAAAAAAAAAAAAAGAATTTGGTACCAAAGAAGTGGGCCATTGTTGTGGCTTTTTTTTTAATTTAATTTTTTTTTTTCTTGTTTCAGAACTTTCGTTTGTTTATTTATTTTTATGGCCGGCTCAGCCTGTCCTGAGAGCAGGGCTGGCACAAGCATGTGGTGCCGGGGATCGAACCGCGGTCCCTGCAGCCACCTAAGCTTTCCTAAGCAGGCGCTTTAGACCACTGAGCCATCCTGCCAGGCCCCTGTGGCTAACTGTTGACTGCATGGATTACAAGCTTTTGGAAATGGCTTACAGGAAGAGATAGGAAAGGTTTGGAGATATTTCTTACAAGCGAAGTGCTGGAATAGCTTTGGCTGTTCTGTTTGGGAAATTCTGGTCAGAACTCAGTGGACCAGAAGGCTGATAGAAAGCCTTCCTGTGAAGACCAGGCTGAGGAGGTTTCTGCTGGTAAGAATGACTGTATTGGTTGTTGGACTCCAGATCATTTCTATTATGGCTTGGCAGGAAGTTTGTCTGAATTTTGCTCCTGTCTAGACACTGCCTGAGACTGAGATTAAGCATATGAACTCAAAAGATATCAGGGATGGCTCAGCGGTCTAAAGCGCCTGCTTAGGAAAGCTTAGGCGGCTGCAGGGACCACGGTTCGATCCCCGGCCCCACATGCTGCGACAGTCCTGCCCTTGGGGCATGCTGAGCCATCCATAAAAATGAGTAAATAAACAAATAAAGGTTCTGAAACAAGAAAAAAAAATTTAAAAATTCTTTAAAAAAAAAAAAAAAGATATCAAAGCAGCTAAATATCAAGGCAGTGGCATGGCTGCTGCCATGGGCTTTTAGCCAGATTATGTCAAGAATCAAGAGCAAAAAGCCCAGCAGGATGACTTAAAATGTTGTGAGTTTGGCTGAAAGGAAGTTCCAATAAAGTTGTAGAATGCAAAGATAGAGCTGAGATCTACATTATTGAGAAAGAACAAGAGAAGGGATGGTTTGAGGGCATCACAGGAGGTGGCAAGTCTCTACTCTTTGCAACCTCAGTATTTCAAGGGTAAGGGACATTGCCTTGAGAGAAAAGCCACAGAGCCCCATGTTTCAGAATGGAGGTGGCGGCCACACCAGGTTCCAGAACGGTGCCAGCATGGAGAATTTATTCTTCAGAATCAGTATGGACTGAAACCTCCAGTAAATATGAGCTAAATACATCTCTCCTTCCTTCATTTTCATTTTAGGTGTTGGGCATTTGTCCCAGTAAATAGAGAAGAGAAACTATATAATTTTACTATATCTATCTATCTATCTATATCTATCTATCTATCTATGTATAATAAATTTTTTTTTTTTTTTTGTGGGACCAGGGTTCGAACTCACGACCTTGCACTTGCCCAGCAGGCACTTGTGCCTCGGAGCTATCTCCCCAGCCCTGTATAATAAAATTTTTGAGCTGTCATGGTGGTGCATGCAGGAGGACTGCAAGTGAAGTCTGTCTCAATACAACAAAAGTAGATGTAGCTCAGTGCAAAAGATCTAACCTAGGGGTTAGATCCTAGTACCACAAAAATATAAACAAATATGTGGGATATAGCTGAATGATCAAATGAAGATTTTACCTTTAAATAGATTGATGAAACAATGGTATGCCAACAAATTAGGTAACTTTGATAAAATGGATAAGTTTATAGAAGGACATGCACTATCACTGACAAGAAGAAACAGAACATCTGAACAGACATTTTAAAAACTACCAAATTAATAATAAAAATTTACCACAAAGAAAAACTTGACAAGATAGCAAAATTTGCCAAACTAATTAAGAATACCAATTCTTCCAAAAACTAGAACACTTGCCAACTCACTCTATAAAGACAAAATTATCAGATTATAAATAAATTACTGACCAATATCTTTAACAATATATTATAAACTTCAACAAAATACTAGTGAACTGAATGTAACAATATATTAAGAAGGTTATAAATTATAACCAAATGGAATTTATTTCAGAAATGTAAAGTTGGTTCAACACATAAAATCAAGGAATTAACTATTTTTTTTTTCTTTTTTTTGTCCTTTTTGAGGCAGGGTCTCACTATGCAGTTCAGGCTGGCCTTGAGCTCACTTTTGTAGCCCAGGCTGGTCTCAAACTCGCACTGTCTTAGTTACTATTTACTCATTGCTGGGCCAAATACCTGACACCCAAAATGAAGGAAGGAAAGGTTTATTTAGCTCACAGTTACTGGAGGTTTCAGTCCATATTCATCTGGCCCAAGGCTGAGTGGAACAGGGCAGAGAGTATCCAGTGTATGGTAGCAGAACAGCAACAAAATGGTGACAGATGCAGCCAACCAAACAGGGCAGCAGAGCAACAGTGCTAGTCTGTCTCTCTGTTTCTCTTTATATTACATTCAAGCTCTCCACTTCAGCCTACCTGCTTTAGGCCACACCCATAGTCGCAGCAGTACTTAAATCACATAATCCCAGAGATCATGGATCAAGTCTCAGACTCTAGATCAGTACTAAATCACATAATCCCAGTGACTCATGAGTCAAGTCTCAATCTACAGAAGTCCTTGCCCCATGACTGCATGAGGCTTTGGGGGGACAACTACATATAAACCATAACATGCACTGATCCTCCTGCCTCAGCCTCCCAAGTGCTGGGATTACAGGTGTGCGCCACCATGCCCAGCTAAGGAATTACCATATTAATAAAGGAAAAACCCCACATGATCATCTCAATAGACAGAAATAGTAAACCAAATGCTCCTTTCCAGTTAAAAACAAAACAACAACGCCAAAAAACCACAACAAATAAGAGGGAAAAAGAAAATTTTCCCAACTTGCTAACATCCTACTCTTTTTTTTTTTTTTTAACAGCACTAGGGATCAAACTCATGGCCACAGGCTTGCCAGGCAGATGCTATGCCACTGAGCTATATCTTCAGCCACTAACATCCTACTGAACAGTGCAAGATTACATGCTTTCCTCCTAAAATTGGAACAGAAAAGATGTCTCCTCTTATCACTTCTATACATTATGCCAAAGTTCTAGGCAAGGCAGGCAAGGCAGCTAGGTAAGAAAATAAAAAAGATTTTTTAAAAAAATAAAGTTAAAACAATTTCACTTATGACAGTATCAAAGGAACAAAGTATTTACAAACAAGTTTGACAAGTGAAAGACACAAGCTATTCTATAAATTTTTAAACTGTTGAGCAGGATGTGGTAGTACACATCTATAATCATAGTAATCGAGAGAATTGTTATTAGTTTCAGTCCAGTGTGGGCTACATAGTGAGTTCAAGGCCAGCCTAGACTACATAGTGAGATGCTGGCTTAAAAAAATGTTTAAAAAAATGTTGAAATAAAATAAAACCGGGCCCGGCGGGATGGCTCAGTGGTCTAAATCGCCTGCTTGGGAAAGCTTGGGCGGCTTCAGGGACCACGGTTCGATCCCCGGCACCACATGCTGCGCCAGCCCTGCCCTCGGGGCGAGCTGAGCCGGCCATAAAAATGAGTGAATAAACAAATAAAGGTTCTGAAACAAGAAAAAAATAAATAAAAATAAAAATAAGATTCTAAAAAAAAAAAAAAAAGAAATAAAATAAAACCTACTGGGGCATGGTGATGCACACCCATAATTGCAACACATGGGAGGCTGAGACAGGAGCATTAATGTGAGTTGCAGAACAGCCTGGGCTACAAAGTGAGCTCATGGCCAGCCTGATCTGCATAGTAAGATCCTCTGTCAAAAAGACAAAAAATGCACACATACACCCCTAAAAAATAAGGATTTATGTGTTCATGGAGCTAAAGTGCTAACTGGATAGATGCGATGCTTTCTTCCACCTTGATGGAAAGCTCAGTGAAAATCCAAATCAAAACCCTAGTTGACTTCTTCACAAAAAGTGACAAGCTGATTCTAAAATTCATACGGAATTTAAGGGACTCAGAACAGGTAAAGTCACCATGAAAAAGAACAACAGCTGGAGGATACACATTTTCTGATTTCAAAATCTCCTGATTTCAAAAACTACAGAAATCAAGACAGTATGGTCCTGGCATAAGAACAAGTAGCTCAGTGGCAATAATTAATACATTGTGTCAACTTGAGAAGTTTAAGTTTAGTTAAGTGACTCAGCAGGGAGCCAGGGTTCTTTGTAAACATCCTCATCTTGCACAAGAGGAGGGCATGGGCATTGTGCGAGTCTATACCCCCACCCTAGGGTAGCTTGTTTAGAATGTAAGGAGGGAGAATGTAAGGGGAGGGCTAGAAGCCACAGCTGCTGTCCTTCCCTCTGCTCTTTGCTGTTTACCACTGCCATGAACTTCTGCTCTGTGCTATGTGCCACTCTGCCTGGGAGCCAGTCAAGTATGGACTGAAACCTCCACAAATTGTGAGGTAAATAAACTTTTCTTTCCTTAATTTTGGTTGTTGGGCATTTTGTCCCAGCAATGGGTAAAAAGTAACTGAGTATGTGCAAAGCCCTGCATTCGATCCCTAGCACCTGAAAAGTAAGAGAAGACACAGATCAATGGAATAAAAAGCCCAAATTTTTGTAAGTCATACTTCTGAGCAGGTCTTGTAGTAGAATATTGTTATGGTTTATGTCTAGTTGTCCCCCCAAAGCCTCATGTAGTCATTGGGGCGGGGACTTCTAGAGTTTCAGACTTGATCCATGATCCCTAGGATTATGGGTTTTAGTACTAATGGGATTATGGGTCAAAGTACTTCTGGGATTATGGGTGTAGCCTAAGGCGGGGGCTAAGGCAGAGAGCCTGAATGTAATATAAAGAGAGACAGAGAGACAGACTCGAGCTGGTGCTGCTGCTCTGCTGCCCTGTTTGGTTGGCTGCCTCTGCCACCATTTTGCTGCTGTTCTGCTACCATACACTGGATACTCTCTGCCCTGCTCCACTCAGCCTTGGGCCAGCCGAATATGGACTGAAACCTCCACGAACTGTGAGCTAAATAAATCTTTCCTTCCTTCATTTTGAGTGTCGGGTATTTGTCCCAGCAACGAGCAAAAAGTAACTAAGACAAATATATATTAAAAACTACTGCCAGGCATAGTGGTACACACATGAGAGCCCAGCACTTGGGCGACTGAGGCAGGAGGATCACTGTGAGATCAAGGCTGCTCTACAATTCCCTGATCTTCCACAAGGATGCTGAGACAACACAATGTGGGGAAAGCAAGTTTCCCGACAAATGGCGATGAGGACCGGGCATCCACATTCAATTTCTATTTCAATATAAGAAATTAACACAAAACAGTTCAAAGATCTAGATGTAGGAATTACAAATGCAAAACTCTTATAGGCTAGTCACAGAAGAAAACAGAGATGTGATTGTGACCTTGAATTACGCACTAGTTTCTTAAATATGATACACACAAAAGGAAAACAAAAGACTTTTTTTTTTTTGGCGGGACCAGGGTTCAAACTCAGGACCTTGCACTTGCCAGGCAGGCACTTGTGCCATGGAGCTATCTCCCCAGCCTCCAAAAGACATTTCAAAATTTTATAATTTTTTTTTTCACTCTTTTTTTTTAGTATATATTTTTTTAATTTTATTTATTTATTTTTTTCTTGTTTCAGAACCCTTATTTGTTTATTCACTCATTTTTATGGCCGGCTCAGCCCGCCCTGAGGGCAGGAGTGGCGCAGCATGTGGTGCCGGGGATTGAACCGCAGTCCCTGAAGCCGCCCAAGCTTTCCCAAGCAGGTGCTTTAGACCACTGAGCCATCCCTCTGGGCCCAAAATTTTATAATTAATTAATTTTTTTTTTATGGTTGGCTCAGCCTGCCCTGAGGGTGGAACTGGCTCAGCATGTGGTGCCAGGGATCAAACTGCATTCCCTGAGGCCTCCTAAGCTTTCCTAAGCAGGTGCTTTAGTCCACTGAGCCATCCTGCCAGCCCCAATTTTATAAATTTTAAACACTTGCGCTTCAGAGAGCACCACATGAGGACACTGAAAAGACAACACACAGAATAGCAGAAAATTTTTGTAAACCATACTTCTAATCAGATTTAGTATTAGGAGATCATACATATATATATATATACATATATATATATATTTTTTTTTCCAGGTATATTAGTACACACATGAGAGCCAGCACTTGGGAGACCAAGGCAGGAGGATCAATGCGAGATCAAGGCTGGTCTGGACTATGGACTAAACAGTGAGTTCAAGGCCAGCCTAAGCTACACAGCATGACCTTATCTCAAAAAAAAAACACTTTCAAAAATGAACAAAAAAGATAAGAATAAATGTATCTCCAAAGATATAAAAATGAATATGAAAGATGTTCAGTACTATTTAGCCATCAGTAAGGCACCATGTCACAACCACCAGGACAGCTGTGCCAGACATAGCCCTCTCTCAGTGCCCACTCAGGATTGTCTCTAGGACTTCCTCAGGACAACAAAATCTGAGCTACTCAAAACTCTTAAATAAAATGGAACGGTATTTCCATATAACCCATGCAAAGCCTGTACATCCTCCTATAACCTGTAGGAAACCTCTAGATTATTTGCAATACCTAATTCTATACTTTGTTTTGGCTAGTGTCTAGATATCCCCTCAAAGCCCATGTGTTCACTGCTAGGGGTTTCATGGGTGGCTATATTTAGGGTGTGTGAATGTGGATTAAGAGTGAGACCATTAAGGTGGGCGTGGTAGCGCACGCCTGTAATCCCAGCACCTGGGAGGCTGAAGCAGGAGGATCCATGCAAGTTCAACACCAGCCTGGGCTACAAAAGTAAGCTCAAAGCCAGCCTGAACTGCATAGCGAGACCTTGTCTCAAAAAAGACAAAAAAAAGAAAGAGTGAGATCATTGGGTTAGTCCACTGATTGGCTTAGCATTCTTCTGGATGTAGGTGATGGAAGCCCCAGCCTGGGTATGTATTGCCCCAATCAATAGGCTCTTAACCTAGAAGGAATATAAAGGGACAGTAAGAAGTTAAGAAGGCAGGCTGGCTGCCTGCTGCCTTCTGCCTGCCAAATTTGGGATTACTATGTCTGTGATGCCTCTCTGCCAGGTCACCTAACTTTTTGAAAGAATCTATCTTTCTCTCTCTTTCTCTTTCTTTTCTTTCTTTCTTT
>PVJA010028743.1:0-27149 GCA_004027025.1 Myocastor coypus | reverse complement strand
TCGGGGCCTGCAGCCGGTGGTCCAGGAAGGCTGGGCTCTCGAGGTGCGGCCTCAGGTGCGCCTGGCAGAAGGAGGCCATGCACACCAGGCAGGTCTTCACAGCGGCCTCCTTCAGGCAGTGGTCGCAAGACACTGTTGCGGCCGCGCTCGAGGACTTGGCCAGGGAGGGGGAGGGCGGCATCCAGTCGTCGGTGGCCACCTGCTCCTGCTCAGCTTGCTGGAAGTTCTCCACCACGGCGCACAGCACCGTGTTCTTTTGCAGCAGCGGGCGCGTGGTGTAGACGGCGCGGCACTGGGGACACTTGTACGGCGCGCCCTGGACGGCCCAGGTCTCGTCCAGGCACGTCATGCAGAAGTTGTGGCCGCACGGGGTGGTGACCGGCTCCTTGAAGAGCTCCAGGCAAATGCAGCACGACAGCTCCTCGGCTAGCGGGCACAGTTCGGCCATGGCGCCGGCGGGGATCCGACGGGACGTGTGAGCAGCTGCAGAGCGACAGCAACACTACCAGAGCGCGGAAACGAAACTCAGCGGGCGGGCGGGCCCGATTCGGAGATCAGGAAGTCATGTGGGCGGGGCGTGGGGACGAGGGTCCCCCGGTCGCCACCTGGCGGGCGCTCCCTAGCGGGAGGCTACCTGCATGCCCCGAGGTCGGGGTGTGGCCAGAGCGGGAGGGGCGCTCCATTCTGGGGACCCGGTCCTCCCACCCAGATACGCGCGCTTTTCTGTGGCCTCTGCAGGGACCACACGAGGTGGAGAAGTCCGGACTGGCTTCCGCCCAAGAGGCAGCCTGTCTCTCGCGTCTACCTGCGCTTTAAACAGGCTCCCGCAGGGATAGCCCCAATTGGCCCCGCGGGGTACTGGCCACGGAAGATGGGCGGGCGGGCTTCTAAAGAAGTAATCCTGCTTGATATTACTCAGCCTGGTGTCTGGAATCAAACTGTGGACCTTGCGCTTGATAGGCATGGACTGTGCCGCTGAGCTGTCTCCCCTGCCCCAGACCGTGATTTTATTTTATTTTATTTTTGTCTTTTTGAGACAGGGTCTCGCTATGCAGTTGAGGCTGGCCTTGAGCTCACTTTTGTAGCCCAGGCTGGTCTCGAACTCGCACCGATCCTCCTGTCTCAGCCTCCCGAGTGCTGGGATTACAGGCGTGAGCCACCACGCCCGGCCGTGATTTTATTTTTATTTATTTATTTAATTTTATTTTTTGCGGGACCGGGGTTCAATCTTACGACCGTGCACTTGCCAGGCAGGCATTTGTGCCGCGGAGCTGTCTCCCCAGCCCCAAACCGTGATTATAAATGAGGCAAAACAGACACAAGAGCTGAAATGGAGCGTGGTTTCTCTTATAAGAAACTCAAGATATAAATAAAGAGCAAGCTAAAAGGTATATGATAGAAAAGTGGCAGCTCTTAAAGGGGAAGTGAACCAAGGGATGGAGCGGCGCAGGGCGTGAAAGAAGAAAAGTAGTGGGCGGGCTGTGGTGGCGCACACTTGTAATCCCAGGACTCGGGAGGCTGAGGCAGGAGGATCGGTGCGAGTTTGAGATCAGCCTAGGCTACAAAAGTGAGCTCAAGGCCAGCCTGAGCTGCATAGCAATGACCTGTCTCAAACAGACAAAAAGAGGAGGGGAGGGGGGAGGAGGAGGGGGAGGGGAGGCGGAGGGGAAGAAAAATAGTAACTAAGAGCTGTTGACTTGACACTGACACTGCTCCTCCCCAATGATCAGTGAACCCAGAACCCTCACTGCAGCTGCACCCCTTTTCCCTCCCACTTCCTCTTTCTCCTCTTTTTTTCTTCCTGTCTCCCTTCTCTGCCTTCTCTCTTCCTCTCTCTCCTCTTCCTTTTTTTTTGTCTTTTTGAGACAGGGTCTCACTATGCAGTTCAGGCTGGCCTTGAGCTCACTTTTGTAGCTCAGGCTGCTCTCAAACTCACACTGATCCTCCTGCTTCAGCCACCCGAGTGCTGGGATTACAGGCGTGCACCAAGTATTTCTATTATTTCTAACTGTCCATACACTCTTGGCAGGACAGTGTCATTATGTCCTTGCGATGTTTGAGATCTCACAACTTTCACAAGCAGGACAGGAATTGGGCTGCAGACTTTGGATCTTGGCATCCTAACTCCTCGTTGCCCAGGTCTTGTCACATGGGCCCCTATTCTCTCGGAGACACTTTGCCTCATTTGTTCATACCTTGAGGTGCTTTCTGTGTGGAAAGAGGGTGACAGAGAGCAAAGGGGGCAGGGAAGCAAGATGGATACATTGTATCTCATTTAATCCTCTTAATAGCCGGGCGTGGTGGTGCACACCTGTAATCCCAGCACTCGGGAGGGTGAGGCAGGAGGACTGGTGTGAGTTCGAGACCAGCCTGGGCTACAAAAGTGAGCTCAAGGCCAGTCTGAGCTGCATAGTGAGACCCTGTCTCAGAAAGACAAAAAAAAAAAAAAAATCCTCTTAAGAAGGCCTGGAGGTAAATAAAATGATCCCGTGTTACAGGAGAGAAAACTGAGGCTCAGGGAAACCAAAGAACTTGGCTGCAGCACTGGCTACTGGTACACAGCCTCTCGGCTTCCTGAAATCAATATTTCCCACTAAAAAATGCTGCCTGCCTCCCAAGGGAGGAGTAGGAGCGGTTTCCAGGAAATAAACACTTAGGAACTCCACCTCTAACCTACTTAGGCACCAGTGGGTTGGCTTGGTGACTCATGCTAAAATGCGGAATTCTCTTTCCCGTCACTGGGGTTGAGAAAGGCTCATTACACACCGAAAAAGACTAGGAGAGCCCAGGTTGTTGTTTACCACATTGCATGGGGGCAGATATTTAGTAAGGCCTATCATGCAACAAGCTGAGGACTTAGGCAAGGAACTCGAGCCACAGAGGGACCCTCCTCCCGTGCCCTCCCTCTCTTCCTTTTTTTTTTTTTTTTTTTGAGACACAGTCTCACTGTATAGCCCAGGACAATCCTCCTGCTTCAGCCTCCTGAGTGCTGGGATTATAGGCTGCCATGCCTCAGTCTGGACCTACCTTCTCACCCAGGCAGAAGAGGGCAGTGGAGAAAGACAGTGTGGTGACAGTCACTCTTTGCTGAGGACACACACTGCTCACCTACAGAGCAGGGAGCTCAATAACACCTTCCTGTGGTTGTGGCTAGGACTTTGTGAGAATAATACCGGGCCGGGAGTGTAGCTGATGGCAGCGGTGCCTGCCTGGCAGCCTGTAAGCCGAGAGTTCAATTCCTGGTACCCAAAACAAAACACAACAAAACACCCTTGGGCCACGCTGGTGTAGGCAGATTGGGGCCGCAGCATGTGAAGCCCTGCTTTGTGAGTAAGCCTCCAGCTGGTGACAGCACAGGGACACTGGCTGGGCTGGAAGGCGTGGTTATTTATTATCAATCACCTCAGTAGCATAGTGAAGTCAGATGTGACTCACTTGTCACAGTGAAACTGCATGGCGCCATCCAGCAGATGGCTGGCCACCCTGAGCAGATTCTCCCTGTCTGGAGGCTGGAAAACTAGGTGGAGCAACGAGCCTTATTTGCCTGCAGATATGTTCTGCCTGTCCTTTGCACGGAAGGCAGCCCAGCGCAGTGGTCAGGTCCGCCTGGAGGCGTGCGGAGGATGGGCTGGAGGTGCAGCCTGGTCAGCTTTGGTCTCAAGGTCGAGATGCCCAAGCAGATACCTACGGAGAACAGTCCCTTCTTCCTTTTCTGAAAGAGCCTGTGTACAGCTGGTATTCTTTCTTTAAGCAGAATAACTAGGAATGCCTTCTTGGCCTGGGATTTTCTTTACGACAAGGTTATAAATCATTAATTTGGGGCCCGGCGGGATGGCTCAGTGGTCTAAAGCCCCTGCTTGGGAAAGCTTGGGCGGCTACAGGGATGGCAGTTCGATCCCCGGCGCCACATGCTGCGCCAGCTCTGCCCTTGGGGCGGGCTGAGCCAGCCATAAAAATGAGTAAACAAACAAACAAAGGTTCTGAAACAAGAAAAAAATAAATAAATAAAATAAAAAGTTCTTAAAAAAAAATCATTAATTTGCCAGATGTGGTGACACCTGCCCAGCTCGTCGCTGTGTGAAGCCAGCCAAGCTGCACTGTGAGTTCAAGGCCAACCCAAAGTACGTGGTGAGGCCCTGCCTCTGAAAATAGTTACTAATTCACTTTCTTTAGCTGGTGTGATAACATTCAGAATTTCAATTTCTTCTCATATCAGTTTTTGGTAAATTGTATTTTTCAAGAAATTTGTCCATTTTCTGTAATGCATTTATTGTCATCTCTCTCGGACAGGAGCTTTCTTTCCCCTAATAAATATGTTCTGCTCATTACCTCCATTTGTTCCTAAAATTCATTCTTTGGTTTTAGAGAACACAAACTCGTCCCAGGTACTTTTCAGGTTGGGGATCGGTTTTCCTTATATCATTTGGAGGTTCCCTATTGGAGGTCATCCATCCCAGATCAGTTTTTTCTTCCTGCATCATCACCATACTATCATCTTGGGTTTTTTTTTCAATGTATCTGGTACAGGGTCTACAGGATCTCACTACACAGATTGGGCTCAGTGATCCTCCTGTTTTCGGCCTCCTAAGCACTGGGATTGCAAGTTGTCTTAGTTACTTTTTACTCGTTGCTGGGACAAATACCCGACACTCAAAATGAAGGAAGGAAAGGTTTATTTAGCTCACAGTTTGTGGAGGTTTCAGTCCATATTCAGCTGGCCCAAGGCTGAGTGGAACAGAGCAGAGCATCCAGTTCATGGCGGCGGAACAGCAACAAAATGGCGGCAGAGGTAGCCAACCAAACAGGGAAGCAGAGCAGCAGCAACAGCCCGAGTCTGTCTCTCTGTCTCTCTTTATATTACATTCAGGCTCTCCACCTTAGCCCCCGCCTTAGGCTACACCCATAATCCCAGAAGTACTTCCGCCCATAATCCCATCAGTACTAAAACCCATAATCCCAGGGATCATGGATCAAGTCTCAAACTCTAGAAGTCTCCGCCCAATAACTACATGAGGCTTTGGGGGGACAACTAGACATAAACCATAACACAGTGTACACCACCACACCCAGTCTCAGTGGCCATCTCAGCACACCCCAGGGGTGGGGCCTGCACAGCATGCTGCAGTTCAAACCCTGGCCACTGTTGTCTGCCTAAACAGGTGCTTTAATCCACTGAGCTACCTGGCCTGCCCATCATTTTTTTTTAAACCAAGAAATAACATATATTACACAGTCTACCCTTGTAAGTATAAAACTTACTGCTGTATTGTAGAATATCCAAAAGGTTAGACCGCACCATCACTTCCTAACTGTAGAATATTTTCAGTTCCTTGAAGAAAACTCTTGGGGCTGGGGAGATAGCTCTGTGGCACAAGTGCCTGCCTGGCAAGTGCAAGGTCATGAACTCGAACCCTGGTCCCATGAAAGGAAGAAAGAAAGAAAGAAAGGAAGGAAGGAAGGAAGAAAGAAAGAAAGAAAGAAAGAAAGAAATCTACCACCCAGCTACTTCTTGTGCTGTGCTCCAGTCCCGGCAGTGACAAATTTACTTTTTCTCTCGATGGCTTTGCCAATTTTGGACACTTCATATAAATAGAAGCAAACAATATGTTCAATGTATTCGTCTCTCTCTCTCTGTCTGTCTGTCTCTTTCTGTCTGTCTCTCTCTCTTGTGGCACTGGCCTGGGAGCCCAGGGCCTTGTTCATGCTAACCCAGTGCTTTGGCATTGAGCTACTTCCCTAGCAATCTGACTTCTCCCCTCAAGCTTGTTTCCACGGTCTCTCAGGATTAATATCTACTAGAACTGCACTTTGACTCTCACGAGGCCCTGAGCTACTCCACTATAGGTGAACATTATGCCAATCTAGCCTTACATTGATGGACATAATGTAAGTTGTTTCTGCCCCTTATTTATTTTTCTTGTGCCAGCTTTAACTGTTTTCTTTTTTTGCTGTTTCATTTTATTGATTCCTTTTTTTTTTTTTTTTCTGGAACCGGGGATTGAACTCAGGCCCTTGTGCTTGCCGGGCAAAAGCTTATTCTACTGAGCTATCTCCCCAGCCCCTATTGATACTTTTTAGATACATATACTGGTAACATTCATCATAGGGGATTTGTACCTGGATGTGATATATCTTTTCTTTTTCATTTGTTGGTGTTAGTACATTTCTTCTTTCTTTCTTTTTTTCTTTTTTTTTTTTTTTTTTTTTTTTTTTTTTTTTTTTTTTTTTTTTTTTTTTTTTTTTTTTTTTTTTTTTTTTTGTCTTTTTGAGACAGGGTCTCGCTATGCAGCTCAGGCTGGCCTTGAGCTCACTTTTGTAGCCCAGGCTGGTCTTGAACTCGCACCAATCCTCCTGCCTCAGCCTCCCAGGTGCTGGGATTACAGGCATCTGCCACCATGCCTGGCTCTCTTTTTAATTTTTTTAAGGAAGTGTTTTAAAGGGTGTTCACAGTCTCACTACTAGATCAGACTCATAGTGATTCACCTGTTTACAGCCAAGAGCTGGGATTACAGGCCTGTGCCACCATGCACAGTCTCAATTGCCCTCTTAGCATGCCCTGGGGGTGGGGTGGGTGCGGCAGACCCAGGGATCAAACCACTCCCTTTGAGTGCTTGCGGGTGCTTTAAACCGCTAAATTATTTGGCCACTCTTGTTTTGTTGTTTGTTTGTGTTTGGATTTTCTTTTTTTAATTGTGGCCTACTCAGCCTGTGCTGGGGGTGGGGCTGGTGTAGCATGAAGTGCTGGAGTGGAACCACAGTCCCTAAGGTTGCTTACTCTTGCCTAAGCAGGTGCTTTATTTTATTTTATTTTTTTGTCTTTTTGAGGCAGGGTCTTGCTATGCAGTTGAGGCTGGCCTTGAGCTCACTTTTGTAGCCCAGGCTGGTCTCGAACTCACACCAATCCTCCTGCCTCAGCCTCCTGAGTGCTGGGATTACAGGCGTGAGCCACCACGCCCGGCAGCAGGTGCTTTAGACTGCTGAGCCATCTGACCGGCGCCTGGACTTTCTTTCTTTCTTTCTTTCTTTCTTTCTTTCTTTATTTATTTATCTTTTTGAGCCAGGGTCTCCCTATGCAGTTCAGGTTGGCCATGAACTCACTTTGTAACCCAGGGTGATCTTAATAATCCCTCAGCCTCAGCTTCCTGAGTGCTGGGATTGCAAGCATGTGCCACCACACATGGCCTCTCATTTTTTGTGTTTTTGAGACAAGGCCTCACTATGTAGTCCAGGATAGCCTTGAACCCACGCTGACCCTCCTGCTTCAGCCTCCTGAGCACCAGCTTCCTGGGGACACCCACTCAGGACCCCTCTCTTGTCCCTCTCTCGGACAGGAAGGAGCTTTCTTTCTCTTAGTAAATATGTTCTGCTCATTACCTCCCTTTGTTCCTAAAATTCATTCTTTGGTTTTAGAGAACACAAACTCATCCCAGGTACTTTACAGGTTGGGGATCAGTTTTCCCTATATCATTTGGAGTTTCCCCATTGGAGGTCATCTGCCCTAGGTCAGTTTTTTCTTCCTGCATCAGTATCATCTATGTTCGGAGTTCTTTTTTTTTTGGGCAGGACCAGGGTTCAAACTCAACCTTACACTTGTCAGGCAGACACTTGTGCCACAGAACTATCTCCCTGGCCCCTGTTTGGAGTTCTCTCTGCATTTTCTAATTTGTTCCATTCATCTTCCGGTCTGTTTTATTTTATATTTCATACTATGCTATTTTTATAGTAGCTTTGTAGTATAAATTCAAATCAGAGATTGTGATACACCTGCTTTGCCTTTGTTGTACAGAATTGCTTTGGCTATTCAAATTCTCTTTTGGTTCCAAGTCAATTTTGGAATCATTTTCTCTAATTCTGTAAGATATATTATTATTTTGATTGGGACTGCATTAATCTGTGTAACAATTTTGGAAGTATGGCCATTTTCTCTATATTGGTTTCTCCCACCTAAGAGCAAGGGATATCTTTCCATTTTCTTTTTTTTTTTTTTTTGTCTTTTAGAGACAAGGTCTTGCTGTGCAGTTCAGGCAGGCCTTGAGCTCACTTTGTAGTCCAGGCTGGTCTCAAATTCATATAGATCCTCCTGCCTTAGCTTCCCAAGTGCTGGGATTACAGGCGTGCACCACCATGCTCAGTTTATCTTTCTATTTTCTGATAGCCTCTTCAATCTCACTCTTCAGAGTACTGAAGTTTTCAATGTAAAGATCATTTACTTCCTTCATTAGATTGATTCCTACATATTTTTTTTAAATTTTATTTTTTTGTATGCTGCTGTGAAAGATTTGTTTCTCTAGTTTCTCTCTCAGTGAGTTTGTTATTTGATTATAGGAATGGTACTGATTTTTGTTTTGTTTTGTTTTGTTCTGTTTTTGAGACAGGATCTCATTATGTAATCCAGGCTGGCTTCCAACTCACAGTGATCCTCCTGTCTCACCCTCCCTAGTGCTGGAATCACACGCATGCACCACCACACCTGGTCTGCTATAGATTTGTTAGTATTGACGTATTGACTTTTTTTTTTTTTTTTTTTTTTTTTTTTTTTTTTTTTTTTTTTTTTTTTTTTTTTTTTTTTGTCTCTTTGAGGGTATCATTATGCAGTTCAGAGTAGTCTTGAGCTCACCATGTAGCCCAGGCTTCAAACTTGTAGTGATCCTCCTGCCTCAGCCTCCCAAGTGCTGGGATAACAGATGTGCATTCCCACACCTGGCTCGAGTGTTGACCTTTTATCCATCCGTGCTACTGAATTCAGTTATTAAATCTACCAGTCTTTTCATGAAGCTTTTGGAGTTTTTCATATAGAGTATCATGTCATCTGCAAATAATTGAACTTCTTCCTTTGTTATCCTAGTCCTTTCATTTCTTTCTCTTGTCTACTCACTCTGGCTAATGCTCCCAGAACTTTATCAGACAAGAGTGATGACTGAGGACATCCTTGTCTTGCTCCTCTTTCAGAGTGAAAGCCTTCAGGTTTTGTCTACTTAATAGGATGTCTAGTCAGTTTTGTCATGTATAGCTTTTGTCAGATTGAGATAAAGACTTTTATTTTCTGCAGTTATTTTTATCACGACTGAGTTTTTTATTTTGTTAGATGTCTTTTCTACATCTGTTGTGATGATCATATGATTTTTGTCCTTGCTTCTGTGAATATGGTGTATACATTTATTGATTACATATATTGAACCATTTCTGCTTCCCTGGAATGAATCCTACTTGATCATGGTGTATAATCTTCGATCTCTCTCTCTCTCTCTCTCTCTCTCTCTCTCTCTCTTGTTTTTTCCAGGACTGGGGTTCAAATTCACGACCTTGTACTTGCCAGGCAGGCACTTGTGCCACGGAGCTCTCGCCCCAGCTCCTCATGATACATAATCTTGATGATCTGCTACATTCTGTTTGCCATTATCTTATGGAGAATCCTTACATCTGTGTTCTTTAGGGAGTTTGGCCTGTAGTTCTTGTTCTTGGTAGGGTCTTTCTCTGGTTTTGGTATCAGGGTAATGCTTGCTTCCAGGGAGGAATTTTGTGTTTTTTTGTTTTTGCTTTTGTGGGACCAGGGATTGAACTCAAGTCCTTGCATTTGCCAGGCAAGCGCTTATTATACTGAGCTATCTCCCCAGCCCCAAAAGGAACAAGTTGCAGGTGGTGTAAATAAGGCAAAGGTCTTGCTTAACTTTTTTTTTTGGTGGTACTGGGGATTGAACTCAGGACCCTGAGCTTGCCAGGCAAGCACTTATTCCACTGAGCTATCTCCCCAGCCCCCATGGAAGAATTTTGGAGTATTGTTGTATGTCATTAAAGACTTTCAGAAGTAGCAGCATTAGGTCTTCTCTAAATTTCATGTAGAATTCAGCAGTGAATCTGTCAGGACCCAGCCTTTTCTTTGCTGGTAGGGACTTTTCTTTTTTTGTATTTTAGGCAAGGGTCTACAGGGTGTTCAGGGTCTCACTACTAGATTGGACTTGTAGTGATTTGCCTGTCTACAGCCTCCCAAGAGCTGGAATCAGAGGCACATCACCCATGTCCAATCTCAATTGCTGTCTCAGCGTGCCCCTGGAGCGGGACTGGCACAGTAGCCCTGGGGATCAAACCCCAGGCCCCTGCACCTGATCAGGCACTTTAATCTGTTGAGCTATTTGGCTGGCCCTGGTAGAATTTTAATTACATTAAATTTCACTGATTGGATTATTGGATTTATTTATTTTTGTATTTTAGGGAAGGTCTACAAGGTGTTCAGGGTCTCACTGCTAGATTGGGCTCATAGTGATCTGCCTATGTACAGTCTCCCAGGAGCTGGGATTACAGGCGCACACCACCATGCCTAGTCTCAATTGGGGTCTGAGCACACCCCCAGAGCAGGCCTGGCACAGCAGGCCTGGGGATCAAATCCCCAGCCCCTGCGCCTGTATCCACTGAGGCACTTTAATCCACTGAGCTATTTGGCCAACCCTTTCCTTATCCATACTTGGAAAGTTCTCTACTATGACTTCTGTGAACAGGTGTTTTCAACCATTTGTGCTATCTCTCGGTTTTTTCATTGTCTCTGATAAATCTTATGTTATTCTTCACATCATCTAGCAGCTACGGAATCAATTTTTCCACAGTCCCTTGCTTTTTTTTTTTTTTTTTTTTTTTAGAATCTTTCTTTTCATGATCACTAGTAACAGTCCTATTTCTGTATCTTAGAGTCTGTCCTCACCTAAGCTCACTCAGCTGTGTATACTTTCTGTTTGTTTGTTTTTTGGTGGGACCAGGGTTTGAACTCACAACCTTGCATTTGCTAGGCAGGCACTTGTGCCATGGAGCTATCTCCCCAGCCCCTGCTGTGTATACTTTCCAATGGAATTTCATTTATTTATTTATTCATTCATTTATTTATTCATTTATTTATTTATGGAACTTGGGGTTGAACTCAGGCCCTTATGCTTGCCAAGCAAGCACTTATCCTACTGAGCTATCTCCCCAGCCCCTCAAATGGAATTTTTAACCTCCTGGATACCTGTTTAAATTTGTTTCATGGTTCCCATTCCTTTCCTATGTTGGCATTCATGGTTTCCATCATTTTCCTTAGCTCCTCTATTATTTCATCCGTATGTGCTCTAGAGCCACTAACCATCTAACCATGTCTTCCACTATGGTCACCATCTCTGTAGTCAGCTGAGAGAATATTCTGATTAGAGTTTTTTTTCTGGAGCCTTGTTCATCTGCTTTGCTACCACTTCAGAGAATCCAAGAGCATGCCTTGAACTCTTCCATGGCACAGCCCCTGGGTTTGTCTTTATTGAGCTGCAGGTCTGGAGCTGCATCTTGCTTAAGTGTCTTCTCTTTTTTTTTTTTTTTTTTTTTTTTTTTTTTTTTTTTTTTTTTTTTTTTTTTTTTTTGTCTTTTTCAGACAGAGTCTTGCTGTGCAGTTCAGGCTAGCCTGGAGCTCACTTTTGTAGTCCAGGCTGGTCTCGAACTCACATCGATCCTTCTCCCTCAGCCTCCCGAGTGCTGGGATTACAGGCATGCGCCACCATGCCCGGCCTGTGTTGATGCTTATTAATTGCTTATGGAATATTACTTTATTGCTGGTATTTATTTATTTCTTTATTTGGGACCAGGAATCAAACTCAGGACCTCACACTTGTCAGGCAGGCACTGCACCTCTGAGCTGTATCCCTCTTACTGTTGTTGGTATTTAGAAGCCTTAGAAAATTACTACTTCTCAGAGATGTTGTCCAGGTGTAGCTGGCTTTCAGGTTTTGTGACTGTTGCAAGCTCCTACCTCTTCAATTTATTGGGGATTAGAAGTTCCTATTTGGCCCAGCCCCCAGTTCTTAGGTACTAACCTAGAGTATTGTTTATGACCCTCATGCAATCTCAGTCTTGCCATACCAGGAAGAACAATTGATTGGAATGATTATGTCACCTTGTGCAAAGTAGTATGCAAAATAATATTATCGACAATAATAATAGCATCAAACATATCTATAAAATTACAGTGGTAATTATTAATTTTCCATCTTTATTAATGAAGTATATTTATGGTCATATACACAACCTAAAACATGGGGCCAGCCAGATAGCTCAGCAGATTAAAGTACCTGCTTAGGCAGACACAGGGACTGGAGTGCCATGGCACTCCCCAGAGTGCCATGGCACTCCCCAGAGTGCCATGCTGGCCCCACCCTTGGGGTGTGCTGAGATGGCAATAGAGACAGGGCATGGTGGTGCACACCTGTAATCCCAGTGCTTAGGAGGCTGAAAACACAAAGATCACTATGAGTATGATCTGTGTAGTGAGACCCTATAGACCCTGTAGTAAAAAGCCAGATGTAAAAAAAAAGGCCGGGCGTGGTGGCTCACGCCTGTAATCCCAGCACTCGGGAGGCTGAGGCAGGAGGACTGGTGTGAGTTCAAGACCAGCCTGGGCTACAAAAGTGAGCTCAAGGCCAGCCTCAACTGCATAGCGAGACCCTGTCTCAAAAAGACAAAAAAAAAAAAAAAAAACTTTCTTGGGAGGCTGAGGCAGGAGGATTAGTGTGAGTTTGAGACCAGCTTGAGCTACAAAAGTGAGCTCAAGGCCAGCCTGAACTGCATAGGGAGACCCTGTCTCAAAAAAAAAAGGAGAAAAGGGAACCTTTGGGGCCCGGTGGGATGGCTCAGTGGCCTAAAGCCCCTGCTTGGGAAAGCTTGAGTGGCTTAGGGACCACGGTTCGATCCTCGGCACCACATGCTGCGCTGGCCCTGCCTTTGGGGCGGGCTGAGCCAGCCATGAAATGAGTGAATAAACAAATAAAGGTTCTGAAACAAGAAAAAATAAATAAATAAAAATAAATAAATAAATTTAAAAAAAAAATCCATTTCAGGGCATGTCTCTACTGTCACTGGCAGACAGTGGGCAAGCAAACAGAGCCCAGATCTGTGTTGATTAATCCTGCAAGCCAGTCGTAGGTTTAGGGCAGGAGAGGAAACAATCCCAGTGAGCCTGTGACTTTAGCACCACTGAACTGCTTTCTTCCTGTCAGCATGCAGTCCACCCTTCCACTACTCTGCTTCCCTGAGCTTCTCTCTGCAAAGATCCCTGCAACTGCCAGGAGTAGCTGTGCAGGCTCAGCACCCCCACCTGCACCCCCATGCAATGACTCAGGGTTCAGGGAAAAGTGTAGTTCACCACCCCCTCCTCCTGCATTTAAGTCTCTTCACTCTCCCCACGGGCTTCAAATCTTGCTTCCAATCCTTGCTGGATCCCCAGGACTCTTACTCTTCTCCATCTTCTCTTCCTCCTGTTGCTGTATAATGGCACCTGGACACCAAATGTCAGAGAGGTTGCTTCTCTGCCATTCACCACTCCACGACCTTTCTGGAAGTCTTATTTCTGGTTTTTAACTATTATAGTAATTCCATTATAAACAATCATTTTTTCTGTGAACAGCTGTGTTTATTTTCATGGATGCATATCCCAGGAGTAGAAACGCTGGGCCATGTAGTCACTGTGTAGGTTACACTTGGAGGTACTATGCAATTGTTTTTCTTTTTTTAATATATTATAGCCAGCTCAATCTACTCTGGGGGTGGGGCTGGTGCAGCATGTGGTGGTGGGGATTGAACCTTGGTCCCTGTGGTTGCCTAAGCTTTCCTAAGTAGGTGCTTTAGACCACTGAACCATCTCGTGGGCCCCTGTACTATACCATTGTATTTCAAAGCCAATGTACCAGTTTTTACAGTTTGAACCTGAACTACATAAGCAAGGTGTGAGGGCTGCAAATTTTCTACGTATAAGCCGGGCATAGTGGCGCACACCTGTAATCCCAGCACTCGGGAAGCTGAGGAAGGAGGATTGATTTGAGACCAGCCTGGATTACAAAAGTGAGCTCAAGGCCAGCCTGAACTGCATAGCAAAACCCTATCTTAAAAAGACAAAAAAAAAAAAAAAAAAAAGAGAGTATAATAATAATAAGTAAGACATTAGAGACAGTACACTTGAGACAAGAACAAAAATTTAAGACTTCTTGAAAGCATGTGGTAACACTTAATTATACAACCCATCTTGCATAACTATATCTGTTAATCTGAGCAACAGATTTGATGATAAACATAGATGATACATAAATCACTGTGAATCAGCTCTTGTTTTAAAAATCAGTAACATATGTGTTGTTCTATGTTGCCCTGTTTCTGTTTTTGCTTTTGTTCTTCTTGCTCTTGTTTTTAACTCTTCAAAATGAAAGAAAATTATAACAAAAGAACAAGATGAAAGGTATTTAGCCATGGTTTTTACACTGGACTTGCTGCCCTTAAGGTAAATGCTCAGATTATACATGCAAGTGTAGAGAGTCAAGTCAAAGTAAAAATTTTAAACATTAACTCCTTTCAAAAAAGTGATGCAAATTAGTAGCACAGTCATCTCAGCTGCCCTGTATATATATTTCCATGATTTTTCTCCTTTTACTGTCTTTTCTCCTTTCCCTCATCTCCAATGTCCATTTCTAATTGGATAATGTATCTTTTTGTTCTTCATATACTCCAGATGCTATGTCCATGTACATGATTTGAAAATAGTTCCTCTGGGGATGGGGAGAGAGCTCTGTGGTACAAGTGCCTGACTGGCAAGTGCAAGGTCATGAGTTCGAACCCCAGTCCCACTAAAAAAACAAAAAAAACCCAAAAAAACAACTTCCTCCTGTTTTGTGGACTTCACTTGTAGTAGCCTCTTTGTTGGGTGGGGGTTGTTTTGGGTATTTGTTTGCCTTGCTGAATACAATGACCTTGAACTCATTATGTAGCTCATGTTGACTTGAAACTCATGGTGATCCTCCTGCCTCAGTCTTCCAAGTGCTGAGATTACCACTGTGTGCCACCACACATGATGTGAGTAGTATCTTTTGAAGCACAGAAGTGCAGTTCACTATTTTCTATTTATCTGTTTATTTATTTATGTTATGGCCAGCTCAGCCTGCCCTGTGGATGGGGCTGGCACAGCATGTAGTGCCAGGGATTGAACCGTGGTCCCTGTAGTTGCCTAAGCCTGCCTAAGCAGGCACTTTAGACCACTGAGCTATCTCGCCAGCTTTATTTTCTCTTCCTGCATGCTGAAAGTTATGATGATTTTCATCTGTTTTATTCTTTTTATGTATTTAGTACAGGGCCTACAGGGTGTCACTACATGGGTTGGACTTCTAGTGATCCGCCTGTTTTCAGCCTCCCAAGCACTGCCATTATAGGTGGGCACCACCACACCTAGTCTCAGTTGCCATCTCAGAGCGCCTTGGGGGCTGGGTCAGCAGGCACACCAGGGATCAAACCCGTCTCTCATCTGTTTTATTCTTTTTTTTTTTTTTTTTGTCTTTTTGAGACAGGGTCTCGCTATGCAGTTGAGGCTGGCCTTGAGCTCACTTTTGTAGCCCAGGCTGGTCTCGAACTTGCACCAATCCTCCTGCCTCAGCCTCCCGAGTGCTGGGATTACAGGAGTGAGCCACCACGCCTGGCTTTTGTTTTATTCTTGATTAGCTCTCTCATTTCTGTTTTTGAATTGTTTTTGGGATAGGAGTCAAATTTCATCATTAGGCATCTAGTAGTACAAATACTATTTATTAAAAAGACCTTATTTTCCCCATCCAATTGTTGATAACCTGGTTGAAACTAATTCGCCATTAATATATGGGTTTATTTCTGGACTTTCCATTCTATTTTTCTATGTCTATTTTTATAGCATTACCATACAGTGTTGATTACTGTGACATTGAGAGATTTTAGATATCAGGAAGTGTAGTCACTTAACCTTTTTCTAGTATCATTTTAACTATTATAGATCCATATGAATTATACATCTGCTTGTTAATTTCCATAAAAATCCAAGGTCAGATTTTGTGATTTTTTTTTCTGTATATATTTTTTTTTAAGACAGGGTGTCGCCGGGCGTGGTGGCACACACCTGTAATCCCAGCACTTGGGAGGCTGAGGCAGGAGGATCAGTGTGAGTTCGAGACCAGCCTGGGCTACAAAAGTGAGCTCAAGGCCAGCCTGAGCTACATAGCGAGACCCTGTCTCAAAAAGACAAAAAAAAAAAAAAAAAGACAGGGTGTCACTATGTAATCTAGGCCACACTTGAATTTGGAGTCCTTCTGCTTCAGCCCCCAAGTGCTGGCATTACAGGTACTGTACCACTATAACCAGCTCTGATTTTCATATGTTGCACCAATTTTGCATTTCTGAAAAGTGCCCCATTTGGTCATGGTGTATAATTCTTTTTCTAGAATGGAGAATTTAGTTTTCCAGTATGTTGTAGAAAACTTCTGTGTCTGAATTTGCTGAAACAGTATCACAGTGCTTATGTCCAAGTAACACTTACTGTCCTTAATAATGGCCCCATGCACAAGAATAATGGGCCAGCAAAGAGAAACACAAAGAGTTTCCTTTAAGTGAACAGGTGAAAGATCTTGACCTAGGAAAAACATGGAGTATACAGGCTTTGGTAGGATCCACTGTCAGTTGGGGCGCACACCCTTGCCATATGGGGGGGAAGGACCATTGTAATTAAGTTGCCACCAAGGTGGTCAGGACAAGGACAGCAAAGAAGGGACCAGCTATGGAGATAGAGAGCTAGAGGTTCACACAAGAGATAAAGTCCCACAAGACACTGGACTGGTCAAATGGAGACCGGGTCTTTTGTTCCTTTGTCTTTCTTCTTGAGACAGGGCCTCACCATGTGGCCCATGCTGGCCTCGGATTCCCCAGACTCAGCCGTCTTGCCTTGACCTTCAGCTAGCTGGGAGCATAGGCTTGCACCGGCACACCCAGTTCACCACACCCATGTGTAGAACCTAACAGGGAGGAGACACATTGAAGATGGATAAGACTGTCACAGGCAACACAGGAGTTGGAAATCAATTTTTTTTTTTCCTTGTTTCAGAACCTTTGTTTTGTTTATTCACTCATTTTTATGGCCAGCTCAGCCCGCCCCGAGGGCAGGGCAGAAATCAATTCTTGACAAGGGCAGCAGAGTAGGCATGGGAGGCAGGTGCCCTGCGGCTGCTTCCAGGCTAGGCCACAACAGAACCATATCAGAGGCAGCCACCAAAACACCTGCACCCCTCAATGCACTGCACCCCTCCCTCTATAAGGCTTGGACTTCTCACATTCCCCAAAGGCCATGTACCGTAGACTTGGTCCCCAGAAGATGCACAGTGGATCATTAGGGGTGGGGCTTTCCAGGATTTAGGTCACTGAGGGAGCCCTTGATGGCATGAGGAGCCTGGGCCCTTTCTAGGTCTGCTTCCTGGCTGTCACAAGGGAGGCAGACTCCTTGCTGATTCTATCTCCACCATGCACCCCCTTACCATGAGCCCGAAGCCTTGGGATCATGCAGGGCTAGACTGAAACCTCTGAAACCAGGTGCCCAGAGAAATTCTCCCACTGTTGAGCTGTTGCCTCTGGTATTTTGTCACAGTGGTGGAAATCCAACTGACACATTCTCTGCTGGCTGAGTGGTTTGGGGCAAGTTATCAACACTGGCTTGAGAAGAGTGAGGTAACTTCTTACTGCAAGCCCACAGAATAATCCTGCAGTAGAGACAATGTTTGAGTGCTATTCTCCTCCTCTACTCCAGTAGCACCTCTGGAGTACCAGTGCCTGGCAATTGTTGAAACGCCCTGGGTGCACGCTAGGCAAACTCTCTACCACATAGTTATATCCTCAAACTTCTAAATTTTAAGATAGGCTGTTGCTAAATTGCCCAGGCTGGATCATGAGATCTCCCTGCCCCACGTTTCTAAAAGGCTGGGGTACCAGGCTGGCCCTGGCCCTGGCGTAGACTTCTGGCCAGCAGCTTCATCCTCCTTCTCTCCTCTCTTGCTCAAGATAGAGAGTGTTGCTAAGCATTTCTGAGTACAACTGGAAAGGAAATCCCTGATTTCAAGAAGCAGGAACATGTACATTTTACATGAGCATCACCACACGAGGTGGGGACACGAAGCCCAAGTTTCACCAGGCAAGCTGAGATGTACTGTGTGTGACGCACTTGTGTTCCCCATCAGCAGGCTGTTTTGGACAGAGCTCGTCAGCCGCTTCCTCACTTGCTGCATCGCCACAGGGGAAATGGCGAGGCCCATGCTGATAGGAACCTGAAAACACCCCCTGATGGCGACACTTCTCTTTAGTCTAGTGAACAAAGGACTCTTGGTGTTTTGCTTGTTTTTGAGACAGGGTTCCACTATGTAGCCCAGGCTGCCCTCCAACTCTGTGATCCTCCTGGGATTTCAGGTGCACACAGCCGTGCTCAACTTTTCATCTTGTTCTGTTTTTTGGTACTAGGAATTGAACTCAGGTCCTGGAAATATATATGTTTTTATTGTTGTTCTTTTTGAGACACACTCTTGCTAGCCCAGGTTGGCCTCAAACTCATGATCCTCCTGTGTTAGCCTCCCAAGCACTGGGATTATAGGTATGATAGGTATGTGTCAGTATGCTTAGTTTGATTAGTTCTCTTGCTTCTCAATTCCTGAAGGAAAGGTAGGGTACAAAGAAACTCTCTGCCAAGATCTCACTCATTTTTCAGTTTGTTTGCAAGTACAAAGACTACGGGTTTAGCTGGGCGTGGTGGCGCATGCCTGTAATCCCAGCACTCGGGAGGTTGAGGCAGGAGGATCAGTGCGAGTTTGACACAAGCCTGGGCTACAAAAGTGAGCTCAAGGCCAGCCTCAACTACATAGTGAGACCCTGTCTCAAAAAGACAAACAAACAAACAAACAACAAACAAAAAAAACAAAGACTACGGGTTGAACCCAAAGCTTTTGCACTGAGCTACTCCAGTCCTTTCATAATATTTTCATTTTGAGACAGGGTCTTATTAAGTTGCCCGGCTGGACTCAGAGCCATGGCCACGGTTCAACCTCCCAAGGCACAGAGATCACAGATCTGTACCACCACATTCAGCTCTTACCTCCTCCTCTTGGAATAATATTTCTCACTTTATCTACAGTTTTTTGTGGCAGTGCTGGGGAGTGAACCCAGGACCTCACAGGTGTTAGGCAAATGCCCTACCAGAGCTGCATCTGCCTGACACCTACACATCATGATACACATCCATGTTATGTACAAGAGAACCGGAAGGCAGTTTCACTCACCTAGAGGTTTGTGATCAGAGGGACAAGACTGGACCAAACTATGAATCAGACCCTTCCACCACGGCAAACCTTTTTGTTTGGAGAAATTGTAACCTCTTGGATTTTATTCTTTTCTTTTCCTTTTGAGATGGGGTCTCATTATGCAGCTCAGGTTGGCCTTGAGCTCACTTTGTAGCCCAGGTTGGTCTCAATCTCATAATGATCCTCCTGCCTCAGGCTCCCCAGTGCTGGGGCTACCACCAACCTCTTGGGTCACTGTACACCAAGAAATACTTTGCAATATCCAACTACACATGACAGTTCAGTGTGGACATTAAGTTCAAAGCATTGCAATTTTATTTAGACATTTGCAGAGTTGAAGGAGGGACCTGGTCTTCTGTTAAAAGAAAGCAACTTTCACATCATCTATTTAGACACTTTGGCTTCTGAACAACAGCAAAGGCAATTTCTCTTCAGGACCCTCCCTCCAGCTCACTGAGCCTGTGCTGGGCGTCTCATGGCACAGTGGCCCACTCATTGCTCATGTGCAGCAAGCCCTTCAGCACCCCGGCTCCCCTCCAACACATGCGAGGTGTCATTTGCACGGCCCTGCACAGGCCCGCCTGAAAATCTTTAATTTGTAAGTTGGAAAAAAGGTGAAAGGATCCCTTAATCCACTGCCTGCAACAAACCTAGCTGCCTATTAATTCTTGGCAACTGTAAGTATAAATACTTGAAATTTATAAGATGTTCCACATTTAATGGAACAACTCAAATGTTAAAAAGTTAGGTGAAGCAACGTTTTAATTTTTTAAAATGTCACTTAATAAAACTCGAGACAATATATGCAGCCTAGTTTTGCACTTGGTACTATAAACCTGCAATGAGTATACCAATGGCTGAAAAAGCAAAAAAAAAAAAAAAAAAAGAAAAGGAAGAAACCAAACATAACAATGACTGTGAGGAATGTTGTCTTTTAAATTTTGTTAACTGAAGGAAAAAAGGTCTACAAACCAACACTCAATTTTAAACAATGAGGTAGATTTTTTCCCTAAATAGTAAAACGAGGATAACAAAGAATACACAGAACTCCCAAATCTTTTAAAAATAGCTCAAGTTGCAGTCACTTTCACAATCACGACAACAGACCACAAGGGGAGCACTCACACCCCGACAAGCTCGGCGCTGGAGGCAGCGCTCACAGGCTCCATAATCAGTCTTGGTTCAATCAGATCTCTCCAGAAAACTGTGATCTGAGGAAAAATAGAAAATACTCCATCTCAGCGCTTCATTTTAAGGTCACATAGGCTTTTGTAACTTAATAAGCTTTAGTAAGTTAATAAAATTTAGGTTAGTTAAGTAAATTTCCGTTTGTATAGAATAGTGCAAGAGCCAGAATAATCTTGTACCAGGAAATTGAGTTCAGAGTATCAGAACTCACCTAGCATGCAGTTAACTTTTCCAGCAAACATATTTCAAATTCCTTGATTTAGAGCACGAGTTGTAAGGGCTGGACAGACTAAGGTAGGAGGTTAGAAGGTGTCAGGAGGACTGGCCCTGTGGATTGGTGGCCCAAGCTGGTGTCAGGAGGTGACAGATGCCCTTTCACACAACTCTGCTCTTCTTAAAAATAGAACTGCTGTGGTGGCACACACCTGTAATCTCAGCACTTGGGAGGCTGAGACAGTAGGATCAGTGTGAGTTCGAGACCAGCCTGGGCTACAAAAGTGAATTCAAGGTAGGCCTGAACTGCACAGCAAGATCCTGTCTCAAAAAGACCAAAAAAAAAAAAGAAGGAAAGAAAAAAAGAGCTGCAACTCATCTAGACAAAGCCAGGTACCCTTGGTCACATGGATGACCAATGAGAGCCATCTAGTGTCACCAAAGAGAATTACAAGCTTTCTCACTTAACTGCTTAGAGCATGGAAAGGCTGCCAAGGTTTACTTTCCAAAGCAGTATTTGAGGAGTACATTCTAACAAGAGCTGCTTATCTATACAAATAAAGCACAGGAGGCTGGACCGAACTACAAAGCCTACCACACCCCTAAAATGTACTTCTCAGATAAATCCCTAAGTGCATCAACCTTCCTTTTTTTTTTTTTTTTTTTTTTTTTTTTTTTTTTTGTCTTTTTGAGACAGGGTCTCACTATGCAGTTCAGGCTGGCCTTGAGCTCACTTTTGTGGCCCAGGCTGGTCTCGAACTCACATTGATCCTCCTGCCTCAGCCTCCCGAGTGTGCCACCACACCCGGCTCGCATCAACCTTCCAAAATGAAGGAAAACACAGTCTGTCTGGGTCAGGATTTTTACACATTTACAACTCTGACAAAATGTGAATTCTGAATATTGAAATTCACAAGACAACTAACATCACATTCCAAGTATGAACACACTAAGAGACAGTTTCTTTTTCTTAAGACAGGGTCTCACAGTTCAGGCTGGCCTTGAGCTCAATACATAGCTAGGCTGGCCTCAAACCCACAGCAAAGCCACAGCCAGCAACTCCAGCAGTTTATTGTCTGAAAGGGTCTGAGCCAGATGTTGTACTTCCTAAAATGGCAATGCAAAGGACAGACTCCTGCTTTTTGTCACTTTTACACCACCTCTGCTATAACAAGCCAGAGCCATGGTGGTAGCAGTGGCTACAAGGGCACACAAGGAGCCTCCTGAGGGTCACCCAGAATCTGGATTTTTTTTTTCCCTTTTGTCTTTTTGAGACAGGGTCTCATGCAGTTCACACTGGCCTTGAGCTAACTTTGTAGCCCAGGCTGGTCTCAAACTTGCACTGATCCTCCTGCCTCAGCCTCCCAAGTGCTGGGATTATAGGTGTGTGCCACCACGCCCAGCCCAGAATCTGTTAAAAATAAATAAATAAATAAAAATAAATAAATAAATAAATAAATATATATATATATGTATTTATTTATGTTATGGCCAGGTCAGCCTGCCCTGGGGGTGGGGCTGGCATAGCATGTGGTGCCGGGGATTGAACCATGGTCCCCCGTGGTTGCCTAAGCTTGCCTAAGCAGGTGCTTTAGACCACTGAGCTATCTGGCCAGCCTCCCAGAATCTGTTCTGTTTTGTTTTATTTATTTATTTATTTATTTTTTTATTTTTATTTATTTATTTTTTTTGAGACAGGGTCTCACTATGCAGTTCAGGCTGGCCTTGAGCTCACCTTTGTAGCCCAGGCTGGTCTCGAACTCGCACCAATCCTCCTGCCTCAGCCTCCCAAGTGCTGGGATTACAGGCGTGCGCCACCATGCCTGGCTATTTATTTATTTAGAAACAGGGTCTCACTGTGCAGTTCAGGCTGGTCTTGAGCTCACTTTTGTGACCCAGGCTGGTCTGGAACTCGCACTGATCCTCCTGCCTCAGCCTCCTAAGTGCTGGGATTATAGGTGTGCACGACCACACCCAGCCCAGAGACTGTTCTCGATCAGAGTTTGGTTACTGGGTCTCATCACTGTGAAGACTGTTTAAACTATACACTACATGCCAGGGGGCTTTCAGGATAGTGCAGTGGTTTAAGTGCTTGCTCCAGCAATCTCAGACAGGCATGGGCTTGGCAGTTCAATCCCCAGCCCCACCTTCAGACTTTAGGCAGCCTGAGCCAGCCAAAAAAAAAGTGGGGCTGGAAGATAGCTCAGTGGAATAAGTACTTGCTTGTCAAGTGCAAGGTCCTGAATTCAATCCCTGGTACAATAAATAAATAAATAAATAAATAAATAAATAAATAAATAACAATAATAATAAATACATTATATGCCCACCTTGAAATGGTATATGCCAATAAAAGGTTCCATGCTATTCTTCTGGAATCTCGTTTTTTTTTTTAAGATAGGCTCTCTTTATATAGTTCAGCACAGCCTGGAATTCACTATGTAGTCTAGGCTGATCTCAAATTTGCAGTGATGCTCCTGCCTCAGCCTCACAACAGCTGGGGTTACAAGCGTACCACCATACCCTGCTTAACTACAATTTTAAGTTTTGTTGTGTGGGCTATCATAATACTTCTTGGGGTTCCTGATGGCACCCTGATTTGGCACCTGTAACTTGTTACTGCAACTCCATAGAGAAGACTAGATGCCCCTTAGCCTAGCCCTGGATGGTTTATACAAGGTTAGCATCACCTTCTGTACCCCAGTTTACTCAGCAAAGGAGAAGCCCCGACCAGGCAGTGTGCTTACCTTCTTCTCCTGCGTCACAGCATATTCCACCACTTCAGTTCCATTTTCATTGTGATAAACCAAGTCAAATTTCCCAGGTTCCTTCACAGCTAAATCCAAAAAGAGAGGTAATGTAGTAAGTCATTTCTGTACAATTAAGTTGTAACTGCACATGGAATTCAGATGACTGGGGAGACGGGCATAGTGAACCCAGCTGCTCTGAAGGCTGTGTGTGTACAGGCAAGTATGGAGCACACAGTTACAGAGACCTCGAAGAACCCTGTCCCAGCACCAGGGAGCTGACCTGCCATTTATTAGAGATGATTTGTCATTCATCAGAGAGAAACGAGCTTGGGGGCTAAGGAGATAGCTCAGTAGTCTAAGCACCTACGGCAAGTACAAGGACCCAGGTTCAATCCCCAGTACAGCATGCCAGCCCTGGAACCCCGGGCATACTGAGGTGGTCACTGAAAGCAGGTATGGTAGCCACACCTGTAACCCCAGCACTGGGGAAGCTGAGACAGGAGGATCACTATGAGTCTGAGCTGCGTAGTAAAAACTGGATGCAATGAATAAATTAAAAAACAAGAAAAGGGCTGGTTAGATGGCTCAGCGGTCAAAAGCACCTGCTTAGGCAAGCTTAAGCACCCGCAGGGACTGTAGTTTGATCCCAGCACCACATGCTGTGCCAGCCCCACCCTCAGGGCAGGCTGAGCTGGCTATGAAAAAAATAAAAAATAAAAAAAAAACAAGAAGAGAGCTTGAACTGCCACATAATATGGAACCATACAACAACCCCAAAAGCTCACTGTGAATAAGGACGGTGACACAAAATGCTGCTCTATTTAGAAATCACACACATCTACTACCTGGAGCACAAGCACGTTTCAGCTTCACACAAGTACAGGCTCAGAAAAATGACTGTGTAAGTCAAAACCATATCCAGCATCAGGGAAAACTGATTGTCTGACAAGGTAAACATCCATCATCAAAACATTCGAAGCCTTTGTTGTAAGAGGAAATACCAAAGTGGCAACACCATTCACGTCTGCACTTTCCTCCTGGGGCAGCAGCAACAATACTGCCCTTCGCAGTGCACGCAATGTGCTGAGCCAGCACCTCTCCCCCACCTTGCTGACTGTCTGCTCCTCTCTAGTCTGGATCAGCTTCTGGCATTTTATCCTTGAGGGTCTAAGCCGAGAAGTGGCTCTAAAACTCTGTTCCTTTTTCACTCTGTGGGATCTTTGTGAAGACTTTTGCTGGTGTCGTGTCTGGGAAAAATTTTCAACACATTCGCTTTTTTTTTTTTTTTTTTGTATTTTTGAGACAGGGTCTCGCTATGCAGTTCAGGCTGGCCTTGAGCTCACTTTTGTAGCCCAGGCGGATCCTCCTGCCTCAGCCTCCCAAGTGCTGGGATTATAGGTGTGCACCCCCACAGGCCCAGCAACCTCTTCACTGGCAGGGTTCCCGCCAGTTTGCCATTTCATCCTTAAAAATTCGAGTTGGTTGTGCTTCCAACATCTTCCTCACTTTTTGTCTCTCCACTGAGCTTTCCTCCTTGTGCAATAGCCCCCATTTCAGTTATCCACTTGATGAAACAGATGAGCCAACAAAAAGTCTGTGCTTCTGCCACTGGGGACAGGGACGTAGTGCCCCCACCACCAGCACTGCTGCCTGCTAGCAAACGCCAGACTGGTGCAAGCACTGGTCTTGCTGGACTTTGAAAGGAGTGACATGATTGGTCAGCGATCGTGTAGCCCCTGCTACTTACACTGGTGAGTGCGTCACTGGGTTACAGTGAACGCATCGGGACTGCTAGGGGACTGATGCTAGCAAAACCTGGGCAATTAAGATGCCAAGAACCATGCAAAGGAAGGCCTATTTGTATTTCTCATGGAGACGAACTGATGTCATTTCATGGTGCCCCAAAGAACTGTCTCGCCTGACTAGCAGAGACTGGGTTGTGCCCATGGAATTTGGCCACAGACAAACCTCTCTGTCCATCATCACTAAAAATGGGGATTTCTACAAATGAAACTGTATCAGAAGAAAGCAGGAAAACTGATGTATCATTTACTTAGTGTCATGAAGGGATTTTGCTAAAATCTTTTTTCACCATTTTCTATTGAATTTTTCTTTTACTCACTACTAAGCAAAAATAAACACAAAAAACAGAAACAACTAATCGCTTTAGAGTCTGCTGAATCAAAAGGGGTCTCACTGCTCTCTGTCTGGGGACCCTGTAGCATACTCCAAGTTGAGCTCTGTGTACGAAAGGCCCTTTTATTCCAGGTATTCCAAACTACCACAGATGGCAATACTCAGGATGATGCAGGGAGATGCTAGGATAACATGCAACTGGCTAGCACACGCAAGGCCCTGGGTTCAATCCCCAGCACCACTGTACACAGATTAATAAAACAGTACATAAGAGGGCGTATACATGCACACCTCACAGTCTGACTGAATCCACAAGTGTGCTCATCTAACAATCTCTTGAAATAGGGATGATTATGCCTCATATGTTCACTAAGTAGAGATGCTTTTCTTTTATAAACTATACCCCTTGATGTATTATTCACAATTTCCAGTTTTGATTTTTTTAAATTTTTAAATCAGGGCCTTTGCACTGAGCTACATCTCCAGTCTACTTTTATTTTTTTTTATTTTGAAATAGATTCTTGCTAAGTCACTAAGTTGCCTGGTCTGGCTCCCATCTCAGCCACCCAGAGTGCTGGGATTACAGGCCTATGCCACCATACTTGGCTAATGTGAAGTGGGGTTCTTTGTTTGGCTTAGTTTGAGGTTTATTTTTGAGACAGAGGCTCACTATGTCACCCAGGCTGGCCTCAAATTTGCAGTGATACTCCTGCCTCAGCATCCTCAGTGTTGCAAACACAGACTGCGTCACCAGGCCTGGCTTGAGCTGATTTTTTTTTTTTTTTTTTTTTTTTGCATTTAGCACATGGTCTATGGGGTCTCACTACACAGCTAGAACTCACAGTGATCCTCCTACTTTCAGCCTCCCCAGAGCTGGGAATATCGGCATATGCTACCATGCCCAGTTTCAACAGCTGTCTCAGTGCACTCCAGGGGCGGAGCTGGCATGGCAGGCTGGGGATTGAGCCCTTGGCCCCTGCATCTGCCTATGCAGGTGCTTTAATGTGCTTGGAATGATCTTTTTTTAAGTGCTGTAAACATGAAAACCTTTGCATGGCAATCCCAGTGCAGCACCTTCCCCAGCTCACACGGAACGCCTCCCTGCCTTTCACAGGTGACTGTCTACACACAGCACCCACAAGTGCATTAGCAGCACTTTTCCCGGAAGGCTCCTGAGTCAGCATTCAACTTAGGTTACCTAGAAATGCTTCTTTTCGCAATCAAGTTCATCAGCTCACGTAATCTTTTATGGAAGCATGTCGTTACGGTGATTATAGTACTAGTATGGTGAAGAATTAGTATGATGGCTCTGAGAATCAATCCAACACCAGTTAGAAGACAGAGGTCCCCAGGAGCAGAGAGCAGCCCCAGGCTGCAGGGCCCCAGTGGGCAGTGGAGGCAGCTGACACCGAGCCCGAGCTCAGGGGCCAAGCAGAGGTGATGAGCAGGACTGTGCAGGGCACCTGTGAGTATGAGGAGCCTGCATTTTTGTTTCTTTCTGAAAGACTCACCAGGTAAGGAGGACAGGATTTCTATATCTACTTGCTGGGTATCTGGATTGTGGCTTAATAGTTTTCCTTCCTTTCAAAAATAAAAGTGCAAGTCAAATACCAACATATGAAACACTGTGAACACACTAAAACTCTCCTATTTGTAGACTTTTAAAATGTGCAACATGGTAAACTTTACATAATGTGAATTTTATCACAATAAAATGCTTGTTTAGCATTCACAAGACACA
>PVJA010028742.1:0-27258 GCA_004027025.1 Myocastor coypus | reverse complement strand
AAGTAGATGCAAGAAAACAGAAATTATCCCATGCATATTATCTGACCACAGTGCCATCAAATTGGAAATAAATGATGAAAGAAACCATAGGAATTCCAGGACTACATGGAAACTAAACAGCACTCTTCTCAACAACCAATGGGTCACAGATGAAATTAAAGAAGAAATAAAACAGTATCTACAATTTAATGAAAATTCAGACACAACCTATCGGAATTTGTGGGATGCAATGAAAGCAGTTCTCAGAGGGAAATTCATAGCTCTGAACTCACACATTAAGAAAACAGAACGGGAACAAATAAACAATCATATATACAGTGGAGTACTAGTGTGCCACGAACAAAGAAAATCTTGAGTCATTTGTAGGAAAATGGCTGCACCTTTAGATCATAATTTAAGCGAAATAAATCAGACACCTAAGTTAATATATCATATGGTTTCTCTTGTGTGAGAAACTCAAAGGGTAAATAAGGAGCAAATGGAGAATAGATATTGAGAGATAGGAAGAACGTGTTCCAAGGAGAATGAAGGAGAGGAATGGAGATGGGAAGGAAGGGAAAACAGGAAAAAAAAGCAAAGAAAAAATAGAAAGAACATCTTTTTAAATGAAAGTTTGAAGAACAGTTGAAGGAGAGGGGAATGGGGAAGGATAGAAGAATCAAGATATAATGTGTATAGTTGCAAATTCCTGGTGATGAGTGTAATCAATACGTATGACAAATATGCACAAATAAAGATAAAGATTAAGACAATAGCTAATCTAAAAAATATATTTATATTTATAATTAGGCCACTCCAAATTAAAGATCCAATTACAAAAGGAGTAACCATAGGTTCTCTTACATGAGAAACACTTTACACAAATAAAGAGCAAAATAGAAAAGGGATAAACAGGAGGCAGGGAGAAGCTCAAGTACTTCTCAAAAACACAAATTTCATTACTTTAATAATATTTCAATATATATGCTGTTATGGTTTGTATCTATTATCACCCCAAAGCCTCATGTGAACCATGATATGGTGCTCTCAAGCGTGTGACTGGAGGGGCGGGGCCAAATGACCAGGGGGTGCTTCACGGGTGGGGCCAGAGAGCATGAACCATTAAACTGACAGCATGAGCCTCCACCCACCAATACCCAGACCCGGTAGCCTCTCTTAGAGGTATGGAGTGGATCATCCTGGAAATGGAAGCACAATGCCTCCAAGTCTTCTGTGTAATTCAGGCTGCTTTAAACTATAAAGCCAACAACTGTGAGTAAATACACCTTTCCTTACCTCAGCTTGTGTGTCAGGCATTTGTCCCAGCAATGAAACAGGAGTAACTAAGACAGAATTTGGTAGGAGAGGGGTCATTGTTGTGGCTATACCTGTCACACAAGCATTAGGGAATGGTTTATAGAAAGAGAGAGGCAAGGTTCAGAGGTGTTGCCTACAAACAAAGTGCTGGAGCAGCCTTGGCTGTTCTGTTTGGGAGAATCTGATCAGAGCTCAGATAGGAAGCCTAACTATAAAGACCAGGTGGGGAGGTTTCGTCTGGGAAGAAGGAGTGCTTTGTTTATTGGACTCCAGATCATTTGTGTTTTGGCTTGGCAGAAAGTGTGGCTGAGTTTGGCCTGTGTCCAGAGACTTTGCCTGAGACTGAACTTAAACATGGAGGACTAATGGATCTTTCAAAGGGATCTCAAAGCATTCAAATATTAGAACAGTGTCATAGTTATTATTGGTGGCTCTTAGTAAGATTTATGTTGACAGTGAAGAGCAAAAAGCCCAGAAGAATGATCTAAAATGCTGTGAGTTTGGCCAGAAAGGAAAGCTCCAATAAAGTGGGGAATGCAAAGATAGAGCTGAGATCTCTATTGCCCAAGAAGAACAGGACAATAGAAAAGGTGTCCTGAAGGCATCACAGGAGGTGGCATGTTCTCACCCTATGCAACCTCAGAATCACAAGTGTGAAGGACTTTGCTGTGAGGTGAAAGTCACAGAGCCCCATGTTCCAGAATGTAGGCATCGGCCACACCAGACTACAGAATGGCACCAGAATAGAGAATTTGCTTCTTGGACTCAGGGTTAGGTCAGAGCGCTGAGCGATCTAGACACTTGATCCCTACAACCAAGAGAGAGGAAAGCATGCCTACTGCTCCAGTTGGAAGCAGACCTTGGCATTATCCATTTGGCATTGGTTTTATGTACATGCAGAATGCAGGAGTTCTGAGGTTAAGAAGGCTTCCACCTTGATTTCAAAAGAAGGCCTGGGAGGCCAGGTAGTGGCCAGGCCAGGCCCTGAGAAGACAGTGTGTAAAGCTGCGAGTGAGAAGCCTATTCTGTGGAAACCCCAGAAGTTTGGAAAAGCCAGGAATGTGGACTGTCTAAGGGAAACTGCCAGGAGTGAGCAAAGCCAGCCTAAGAGGGAAGCTATGAGAGCTATCACCATGAGTGCCATAGTGGTGAAGCCACGAGGAGCTCACAGTTTGCCACAGATTGCTTTGGATGTTCCACATGGAACTATAGGACTTAATGTTTTCCCTGCTGGATTTTGGACTTGTTTTGGCCCCAGTGGTTTGTATCTTCCTGTGTATACTTTTTGGAATGTCAGTGCTTATCTTGTGCCTCTGAATGTTGGATGTATTTAATTTTTCATTTGTGTTGGGGCTCGCAGTTGAGAATTTGCTTTGGATCTTGGAGGAAACTTGGGACATGGACTTTTCAGCAATGCTGAAACTGTTGGGACTTTGGCAGCTCTTAGAAATGGACTAAAATGCCTTTTGCAGAAAGGGATACACATGAGACTTTGTGGGTCCAGGGGCAGAATATTATGGTTTGTATCTAGCTGTCCCCTCAAAGCCTTATATAAATCATGAGGCTGTCAAATGCACAGCTTGACGGGTAGGGCCAGATGATCAGGATGGGGCTTAAGAGGCAGGGCCAGAAAGGCATGAACTTTAAACTGACAGCATGTGCCCCTAGGCCTGCTGTCCTCTTTTGGAAGTATGAAGCAGATCATCCTCAAAATGGCAGCACAGTGCCTTGAGGTCCTTCTACGTAATTCAGACTGCTTTAAATTATGAAACCTCCAGTAACTGTGAGCTAAATAAACTTTTCGTCCCTAAGCTTGCGTGTCAGGCATGTTTCCCAGGAATGAGAGAAGAGTAACTAAGACATATACTAATTTGTTTCATTTATACTACTAACTTATCTTAATTCATTAAAAACAAAGTCTCATGTTAATGTCTATTTGTTTCTCTTTTATAAAAATCTATTTGATCTATGTCTTGTACTCTGAGTTCATAATTTGCAAATAATACTCAGTGTAGTAACTATTAGTCTCTTATTGCTTAATTATGAAATTTTGTCTTAGTTTTTCATAAAATAAAAGAACATACATACCCTATGTTTCAACTTAAGAAATCGGATAAAGAAAAATATGTTAAACTTAAGTAAACAAAGGAAGTAATTAATAAACAGTGGAAATTGCTACAATTGAAACAAATGCAATGAAAAGAGAATGAAATAAAAATTTATTCTTTGAAATTCTAATTAAAATTGTAAGAATTTCTGACAGCATGGTTACCAAAAAGGAGAAAAATATCAATTTCAGGAATAAAATAGGACATATTCCTATAAGCTGAACATAAAAAGAAAAATAAATAATATGAAAAGCTTTATGACAAATATTTGATGATCTAGACAAAATGAAAAAATCCTTGGAAGATATAAACTATAAAAACTGGACTCCAGAAAAGAGAAATATCCTAACCAGTCCCACAGCCACCAGAGGCATTAAATTCACAGTGTAACCACCATCCTACAAAGAGAGTAAAGGCCTCAGTGGCTTCACTAGCAAATGTGACCAATTTTACCCCAACTCATCCAGAAACAAAAACTCAGTTACACTGTTGCCAAAATCAAACAAGAGCATGATAGGAAATAACAATTATATGCCAACATCTCTATAGTGGATTTCTAACTGGTGGTTAACTTATTACACCCAGCTGAATTAAACTACTATGGTGCTGGATGCAGGAGGCCCACCTGAGGATTGTTGCCAGCAGCATAAAGACAGCACAGGAGAAGCTGCCAAAATGCTGTTACAGATGCTGTTTGGAGAACCTGTTGGACCTGTTGGAAGCTGCTATTTCTCTTGGGCGGTTCTGCTGGAGGACCTTGTCATGCTCACTTTCCTGATCAACATGGAGAAGCTTTCATTTTGAGCATTGCTTCCTGGCTCCAGAGGTGAAGATGGTACACTGATGGTACAAAGAAGCTTGTTGCATTGGCTTTCCTGGTGGGAACTCAGATTTCCTCACTGCTGGAGGAGCTCAGGACCTCACTGTTGCTGAGGAGGGCTATAATACTTTGTAGGGAGCACTGGTGCTTACCTTTAGCATTGCTTCCTAGCTCCAATGCCTTTCCAGCACAGATCTGTGAAGTGGACCTGCATGGGACTTTGTTATAGGTTCTAGGTGTGCAGCTGGACTTGTGGGAGGCATTATTATGAGATCTCAGCACTCAGGCTGGATTCTTTAAAATTGAGTGTGTGGATAGATTTCCTGCACTTGCTTATGTGATTTGTGGGTGATTGATTATAAAATAATATTATAAAATGTGTCCTGCATTATACTGTTTCTCTTGTGAAAAACCCCAAACCAGGACAGTCTCTATGACAGCTCAAAATTGAATTGAGTATCAGAAAGCAGAACACAGTAATAAATAAGAAAACAACATGACCAGTGCAGTCTATTTGAGGTATAGTTGATTCAACATTGGCCAACTAATCAATGTCATTTACTAGATTCAGGACAAATGAAAAATATGGTCATCTCAGTGCCTTTAGGAGGAGCATAACAAAATTTTATATATATTCATGACTAACATTCTTAGAAAGATGGACAAAAGGGAAAATTCTTCAACATGAATAAAAGACATCTACTGAAGCCCTACAGCTGGTATACCTAAGGGTGAAAGAATGAATACTTTTCTCAAAAGATCAAGAAAGGGTAAGGATGCATGACTTCTCACTTGTTTTCAACATTGTACTAATGAATGAAGCATAATAATCGAAGAAAAACCATAGAGATACAAGACTTACAAGAAAAATAGAAATGTCTCTCTGCAGGTAGCATGATTATCTACATAGAAATTCTCAAAGAAGCTATCCATAAATGAGTTCAGTAAGATAGCTGCATTTATATATGGTCAATATATGAAACTAAATTTTCTTCTTAGAAACTGGCAATAAATACCTGAAACTGAAATTAGAAAATAGCACCAATAGCATAAAAAACATAAAGTGCCTTGGGAAAAACTAATAATGTATAATACTTATAGGCTGAATATGACAGAAGTTTGAAGAGAGAAACCACAAGGACTTTATAAAGGGATAGTTATAACTTGGCTTATAGATCAGATGTCTCAGTATTGGTAAGATACCAATTTCCTCCAACAAATACACTCATTTGATACAATCTTAACCAAATTTTTAGACTAACTGTTAAAGAAATTGACAGGATAATTTCAAAATGAATTCATAAAAATCAAGTGTCTAAAATAGATACCATAGATAATTTTTTGTTTTTAATTTTTATTTTTTAAAGAGTGTACAAAATAATAATAAAACAGAAAAATTATGAAACCGAATTTCATTAAACAAAATAACATGGGTTTCACAGTATTTGCTGTGTTGCATAGTGTTGTCTTCAAATTAGTTACCATAAGTAATTTTGAATAAGAACAAACTTGTATGAATCATTTTATCTAATTTCAAGACTTTGTAGGAAACAAAGTGGCTACAAGAATTTTGAATGAGAAGAGAAAACTTGGTAGCTTCATGTTACCTGATAAAAAGCTTTCTATAAGACTATAGTAAGCAAGACAGTGTGGTACTGGTTAAAGGATTAAGGGCATAGAGTCAATGAAAGTGTAGGCTATAGATCTAAAAAAAATAGTTTCAAAAATATATCTGAGAGGAAGTTAATATGTAAAGCTCAAAATAAAATCAGTGATAGAAAAATAACCTGATTTTAGAATGCTGAAAAGATGGAATAGACATTTCTCCATAGAAGACATACAAATGCTCAAAATATGCTTGACATTTTTAAGCATCAGGAAAATGCAAATCATAACTACTTTGGGATCTACCTCATCCTGACTCAAATGGCTGCAACCAAGAAGTTGAAAGATAATAAATGTTGCTGACATTGTGCAGAAAAGACTAATCTTACATGTTCTTTGGGAGACTACAGATTGTTCCAGCCATTATGGTAAGTAGTAAGGAAGTTATCTACAGAAATTAAACGTATAACTAACATACGACCTAGCAAAGTCTCTTCTGGGCATACACCCAGAGGAGATGAAATCATGTCTTGAAAAGATATCTGCACTCCCACGTCGCTGGCAGCATCGTTCACAAGAACCAAAGTATGAAAACAACCAAAATGTCTGTGATGGATGAGCTGTTAGGGAAACTGGTATATACATGTATAATGAAATATTATTCAGCCTTTAAAAAAAAAGGAAGATTCTGCTATTTTCCATAGCAAAGATGATGCTGGAGGATGTTATGCTAAATAAAAATAAAGAATAACATTGCATGATTTCAAATATACACAGATTCTTTCAAAAGTCATTGCTATTGACATAGACAATAGAACACTGATTTACCTCTTAGGTGCTAGTGTAATCCAATGCATAGAATGAAACCTTTGGGCAATAGGCTTTGAACAAGCGTCCATCTAGATACTAAGTAAGTAAATGACTTTGGCTCTTTTTTATACCATGTAAAAACTTTATTAAAATCATCTGTATGTAACTGTAAGGGCTAAAATGCATAAAATTGTACCAGGAAATATAGGAAAAATCTCTTTAACCTTGAGTAGACAAATATTTCTTAGCTAAAATGTAGCAAGCATGGATCATAACAGGAAAATGACAAATTGGATGCAAAATTGAGACCAGTTCTATATATTAAGACAAGTAACCCAATATTTAAAGATGGGTAAAAGCTTAAATAGATATTTTGCCAAAGAAGAAAGCTAGATGGCAAGTAAACACATGAGAAGAATCTAAATATCAGTATGCCTGAGGTGGCAGATGCAAATTAAAAGCACAGTAGGGCACCACTATGTACATGCTAGGCAGGCTAAAATTTTAAAATGTGATTGACAATTGATAGAGAACAAGAGAGTACTAGCGCGGATGCCAATGGTCCTCCAGTTTCCATAAAAAATGTTTCCACTGACTCTGATCCAGGAAGTCCACTCCTATTATTTTAAACAAAAAAGTGAAAACCTGCCCACAATAGAGCTGTACATAGGGTATGGAAGCCTTATTTCTAAGAAGTAGACAATAAAACAACTCAGATAAATGCCTATCAATTGGTGCATGGAAAACTGTTACATTAAATATAATGAAACACAACTCAGCACTTAGAAAGTGAAGCATTGAAATAAGCAACAGAACAATCTAAAACACTATGCTAGATTTTTAAAAAGGTGAAATAGTTATATACATTATAACTGCATTTATAGGTCATCCTGAGAAAGAAAAAAAAAAAAAAAACAGATCAGAAGCTGGATTATTGATCCTTGGGTGCCAGGAACTAGATGACTTGTGTGTGTGTGTGTGTGTGTGTGTGTGTATGCAGAGTATCACTACCCAGCTTGGACTTGTAGTGATCCTTCTGTTTTTAGCCTCCCTAGGGCTGGGATTGTAGGCATGTGCTACCACGCCCCGACTCCATGATCAGGTCAGTACATCTGAGGGTGGGGCCAGTGCAGGGTGCGGTGCCAGGGATCAAACCCTGGCTCCTGAGCTTACCTAAGCAAGTGCTTGGTCTACTGAGCTATCTTGCCAGCCCCTAGATGATTTTTTTTTTTAAAAAGCACAAGAATGGTATTTTTGTGTGTGTGGTGATCAATAGGTTCTATAGCCTAGTTATGACTTTAGTTATACAACTATGTACATTTGCAAAGTTTATCATGCTATCCTTTTTTAACAAGGCAATTTTTACCACTTGTTAATATTTTTAAAACCAGACCAATAAAAAAAAAAATCCACCTTGCTGGGCATGGTGCCACTTATCTGAAATCCCAGAGCTTTGGAGGCCTGCAGCAGGGGGATGGCAAGCTTGAAATTAGCCTGGGCAACTTAGAGTCTTAGTGAGACCTTGTCTCAAAATTTAAAAAAATATATATTTTTAAAAGACTGCAGATGCAAAGAAACACCTCACTTGAACCTCAGTTTCCTCAGTTATAAAATTGTAGCTACTGTTCTTTTCTTAAAATGCCCATTTTCCATTCAAATAGGGCTCCAGCCATGATTCCCAAGCTATGGCTCATCATCTCCTATTTTATATCACTGATAAGTAAAGGTAAAATGCACTTATGATGAGGATCTAACTGTATGCTCCACGCACGCTGGTAGCTGGCACAGCACTTCAGACAGTGTGACATTTAATAAGACGGGAAGGAAAGAGTCAATAATCTTTCAGAATCCAAGCAGACTCCAGACTTGAGACCATGAGTGAGAACAATTTGCTTTTTGAATTCGTGCCTTACCCTCTTTTCTTAGTTTGCAGTGGAATGTATGTTGGCTGGGATGAAAAAACAAATAGAACAAAATGTTCCTATTTATTTCTCACGGCCTAGGAGGTATTGGGGTTCTGACACATAGTAATGCTGCTTTGTAAATGCATTTTCATAGTTGACATACTCAGAGTACCTGAGTCTATTTTATGATTTCTTCCCTTTCTTCCCTTCTGTTTTGTCTGCGAATGGGATTTAGCCGTCTCTGACCTCAGAATACAACTTGTGTTTGTGTCCTAATCCAATTCAACAGTAATTCCTGTTATGTGCTTGGAGCCTCTAACATCTTCATAAATTTGTGACCCCCAATAGTGCCTCATTCTGTTGGCCCAAATTATGAGTCATTTATTTTAACTGGAGAAAGATTCCCTAAACCTACCCATATTTGGACTTTTCATATCAGGGCAATCTGCAAACTGTACCGCTATGATTATTATTTTCTTTTTTAATAGTAATACTACAAATGACAATAACAATGAGAATAATAAGATAATAACCTTTACATAATCAGCAGCTGGGCTCAGGATGATAACAAATAGGATCACACTTCACAACTATCATGTCACAGAGGTGTGATCCCAGGTGCAATGAGGAATTGAGGCACAGAGCATCCCAGTGCCTTTGGCTAGACATGCATCCACTACCTGCAGAGCTGTGAGCTAAAATTCCTATTTTTACTCAGGGAAGGAGTCACAGTTCACCCTGGCTGTCAGCAAGCATTTATTGGCCCTAGATATTAATATGGGCGAAATGTTTGGGGAAAGACAAATATGAGGCCTAAATATTATTTTGCAAAATATTTCTCCTAATCTAGCCAATGACAAGCTTTAGATATGCTCTTTAACTAGAAACAAAAATCTCAAGGCAATTGGTCTTTCTGATTAACTACTGGTGGACAAACTTTGCTGGCAGACTGCTGATTATGCATGAATGTAACTCTTGTCTACATCCAACCCACAGCAGACATCACCAATCAATCCTAGCCATCTTTATCATAGAGCTCCCAGACTTTTCAATCATTCTCACCATTCAGTGCTAGTAATCCATTATTATTGATAGATGAATTAAATTCATTGACCATTCCTGTTCTTTGTGGTTGACTTGCCTCTATAGAGAAAGGTGAAAACAAAGGTGGGAAGTGCAATGAAAGGGTTTCATCTACTAATTGATCTGTTTTGATTTTTTTTTTTTTTTGTGCTGGGGATGAACTCAGGCAAGTGCTTATTCTACTGAGCTATCTCCCCAGCCCTTAGAAACCATTATTTTTGAAAAATTATATTCACAGCTGTTGTCAGGATTAATCAAATAGCACACCAATAAGGTAGCACTTTCAGCAGCTAGCATTTCAGACTTCTGATTCAACATTTACAAAGTGAAAAGCAGGCCAATCATTCAACTGTTCTCAAGGATAAAAATCTAAATTAGTAGTTCTCAACTCTGGCATTAGACCAGAGTCAGTTGGGGAAGCCCTCAGACTATAGTAATTTCCAAATATCTTTCTAGACTAATTAAGTCCACAGTGAGCTATACATCTAAAAACCTCAACAGGTCTCCCTCTGGGTATAAGTGAGCATACATGAAAGATGCTAATTACAATATTGGTTACAAATTACTAGAAAAACTTGAATATCTGTGAAAATAATAGATATATTGCAGGACTGGGGAGATAGCTCAGTAGAATAAGCACTTGCCTGGCAAGCACAAGGACCTGAGTTCAATCCCTGGTTCTGAAAAAAAATTTTTTTGGTTATAGGGCTGGGGAGATAGCTCAGCAGCATAAGCACCTGTCTGGCAAGTGTAAGGTCCTGAGTTTAATCCTGAGTACCCCCAAAATTAAGTAAAATAAATTGTGGTTATATATTCTGTGGAAAACTATGCAGCTATTTAAATTAATTGGTTAAATGAATCCTATGCCAACATACATGTACATTAAGACAGATTCAGCCTGCGCATGGAGGCATGTTCCTAGAATGCTGCCCAGCAGATAAAGCAGGAGTGCAACAAGTTGGAGGCCAAGTGGGTACCTCAGCAGATCCCATCTCAAAATACAATATATCAAGGCCTGAAGCTGTTGCAACCTCATAGCAGAGCACAAGGTCCTCAGTTGTTACCAATACCAAAAAGTAAAAATATTCAAAATAGACAAAAGTCAGTGAAGTTAAAAATGAAACTAAAAACAAAATAAAAACAAAAAGAGAATTGAAAAAAGAAGCTCAGAAATCAGTACAATATTAGGTCACTTACATAAACCTTAAAACAGACCGAATGGATACCCTATGTTTTTTATTGACACAGGCTTGTGAAGAAAATACTTAGAAAATTGGTAGAAATGTTGACACACATCTTAGGTATGATCACCTATTGCACCAGGGGCAGGCAGTGGGATGTGAGCATCCAGTCTAACTGTAAAAGTTTATTTCTCTAAAAAGTTTTAAATCAAATATGGATAAGTTTCAGAACTTAGCCAAGAGAATTAGTCAGTTTCAATTTCCTCTTCAATTTTTATCAGTGCCAAAATACTTCAACTTAAAAATTAGTTTTTCTGCCACTAAGATCATCAAATGAGATGAGTACAAAAAATCATTAGCGTAGTGCTCCATAAGTAGTCAATGATTGGCCATTAAATGGTAGACAGCTTTATTATGAACTCATCAATTATGCTTAAATCTGCTCATGGAATTCAAAATAATATATTTTAATTATCTACTTAAAACAATTTAAAAGTACAATAATAAACTATTGTCTAAAATATAGTACATTCATTCACATGAATCAATAAAGAAAAAAACATGCAACCAATGAAACACTGGCTTTGAAGAGTAGCATTTTGGAAGATGCATAACATACAATGTTAAAAGAAAGAAACAACATGTAATACTTTATTATATGTGATATCTAACTTTAATGAGACTGGCATAAAAAAAACACCTAGAGGGGTGACAATATTATGGGTTATTTATTTTCATTCCTTTTTGCAATTTTTGTTCTAATTTCTCATGATTTTATAAATTAAGTCAAATGGAATTAATATTATTCTAGGTAGATAGCGTCTCAAGAAAGTAGGACTATTTGATTTTTGTTGTTGTTCTTTTTTATCTGTGTATTTGGTACCAGGTCTCACTACACAGCTCAGATCCATGGTGATCTTGTTTTCAGTCTCCCCGGCACTGGGATTACAGAGGATGTGCACCATCACATCTGGAAGTGGTGGAGGCTTGGTCATAGCTCAGCGTGCCTTGTTTGTGGGGCCAGCTTGGCATTTGGGATGGAAGATTGAGCTCTAGTCCTTGTTCTTGCCTAAGAGATCATTTGGTTTATATGCTTAAAAATTGAAAAACTGAGTAGGAAACTATATATTTTTTTTCAGGAGAAATATGATGTATTTTTAGATATTAACTTGTGATACATTTAATATTACTCAGGTTCATAATATATATGAGACTCAAACATTATGTTTTCCTTTTTAAATGTCCTCAAGTACCCCATTACTCTCCTTCTGTGCTCTGTAAAATTGGCCTCCACATCACAGAAAAAACTGAAGCTATCAAGGGAATCTCTACAACCCTCCAGCACTTCTAGCCTCTTGTCAGGATTTCCATAGATAGACTGCTTCTCGCTGTATTTGAGCCATTACTGCTCCTAACTAAAGCTCAGCCCCTGAACTTGTGCATCAGATTCCATCCTGTCTCTCTGATTATCGTGATAGCAACTGTGGCCCCCTCTTACAACCTTTTTTCCGACCCAACACACTGCCCACCCCCATTTTCCTTGCTGAGTACTCCACTTGAGCATCCCATGCTAGTATTTTTCTTCTCAATCTTTTCATGTTGGACTCAACCCTTAGACTTCTCTTCTTTCCCCTCATTAATTCTCCTGATGATCTGACCCGGTCTGTATTGCTGATGCTCAGATTTCTGTCTGCATCGTAGACACCGATGCCCATCACAGACTTGTGCATCCATTTTCATGGAGATGCCTAACGGAAATTTCAGATTTTCAAAATTCAAAACTTGGACTTCCCTTTGGAATTTTCTCTGCTTGTGGAGGGAGTCATCCTCAACTCTTGCTTTCCCTTTTTTCATCTCTACCTCGACTGTGTCAGAAACTTCCATGAGTTCCATTTGAACATGCACTCAGATTCTGGCCACTTCTCACTGTATTTCTGTGACCCTCTTCGAGCCATAATGACATTTTGCTTTGATTATGAGTCTGCTACACAGTGCCTCCTGTGGACCCAAAGGCTCCTTAATTCACTCAAGCCAATTTTCTTACCATGTCCATTTTAGTCTGTTTGGGCTACCATCATAAAATAACACAGATTAGATGATTTAACACAACATTAGTTTGTGACAGTCATTGTGCCTAAGAATCAAAGTTCATAGTTTCTACTGAGACCACTCTCCCTGACTTATGAGTGGTGAGATCTCTTGACGCATCCACATAATCTTTTCTTTGTGCAGAGAACCAAGCACATTTCTCTTTAGTGTCCCTGTTTTATAAGGGCATTAATCATATGGAGTGGTTGTCATATATTTCTTACTTTATTTAAAAGATCCTTTAAATACCCACCTCCGAATATAATCACATTGAATGTTATGGTCTCAGTATATGAATTTGGTGCAGTAGGAGAATGAAACAAGCATTTGATCCATAACAAACTCTTACTGTATCCATGATCTTCTTGCCTAGTATACCCCTCCCCCCTCACACACACACACTTCTTTACTTCACTCCAGCCCCAAAGATCTTGCTGTTCACTGGGTATATTAGGAATTGTTTTGCCTTGCTTCACTCTAGACTTTTCCCAACCTGGAGGAAACATTTCTCCATAGACATTTACCTCACTCTCTTACCTCTTATAATTATAGTTCATATGTGACTATTCAATACCTATTCAATAGTCATTCATTGGCCATTAATTAACATTGTCATGTCATATAATAATCTTTCCCTTCACTCCCATCTATCTTCTCAATTTTTCTTTACCTTGATCTTTCTTTTCCTTTTTGTTCCACACTTACAAATTTTTGACAATTATTTTTCATGTTTATTGACTATCTCCTGTCTTACTTAGAACATGAGCTTCTAGATAATGACCATGAAAGATACATTTTGGTTAAGGACATAGCAGTGCCAAGAACAGAGCCTGATGTATAGTCAAGCCAGTGTCAATCAATGGAGAAGCTGGTAAGGGAATTACCTAAAGGAAAGGTGACATCATTTGTCTATCTGACCTCAAAGCTCAAATTTTTCCATCAAGGTCATAGGAAGAGAAAGGATTCATATGCTCAGATGAAAGCAGTTATCGAAATACATTTTTAAAAATAATTGGAGTTGGAAAAGAAAGATCAAATATAAGACTAGTCTGAGCAATTTAGGGACCAAGTAAAAAAACTGTCCTAAAATGAAATAAAGTAGAAAGGATCAAGGATGCAGCTCAGCGCAAAGGCCCTGGTTTCAATACTCAGTACCATCAAAAAAAGAATAATTAACCTATGGTGACAGCAGGTTACAGTAAAGCCATAAACAACCTAGATGCCAATTAATAGCTAAATTGATAAAGAAACATAATATACATGTATAGTGGAACATTATAATATTAATCAACAATCAACAAAAATGACACCATGCCATTTCACAAAAATGGATGGAGTTGAAATCATCACACTAAGAAAGACAACTCAGATAGATAGAAAGTTAATTACTGCATGCTTTCTCTTACACTAGAGACATAAAGTATAAGAAAATGAAGAAAAGGGAGAGATGATAGCAAACAAGAAAGTATATTGTGGCGATGAGAAAGAAAGCCAGGGGAGGGGTGGGAGAGTAAGCAAGGAATGTGAAGCAATCAAGATATGCTAGAAGAAGTGATAAAAACACATGGTGAACACTTAGATTTTTTTAAAAATGTGATGTAGTAAAATATGCGTTCTAATTAATGATACTCAAAACACTGCCCCTTGCATTAGACATTTTTCTCATGGCTCCTGCTACCTTCTGAAGCCCTTCTGGAAGCACTCTTTCTTGAGAGTCTTCAGTGCTGCTGCTGTGGCTTCTTCCATATACCGAATCAACTCAAAACCTTCACAGCAATTTCTTCCAAGTAAAACATTCTGGTGTGTGTTCCTCTACTAATTCAGGGCAGCTTCAAGTGTACTAATGCTGGCTTTTTCCCAAAGTTCAAATGACCATGAAAGAAAAATGCTTTGAATTGACTCAGGATATTGAGGAATCCAGGCAATGCAACTAAAGACACTTATTAAACAAAATTTCCTGAACTGCTTATGAAAGAGACAAAAGGATGGAAAAACAGTGTTTGAAGAAAGGGGACATATTTTGGGGAGGATGAGTAGAAACATGTTATTTGCTGTAATAATTTTAAAAACATAAACACTCACCATACTATATATTGCATCTCAGGAGCGCATGCACAAATTCCCCAAAATGAACCTTATTATTTTATATTACAAATATGCACTAATAAAATAGTAATCTATCTATCTATCTATCACCTGTCTACATATAGATAGACATCTATGTATCTCTATCTGTCTATCTCTATCTGTCTATCTCTATCTATCTATCTATCTATCTATCTATCTATAAGTAATCACTGTTACATTTCAAAGAACCTTTCAAAATCTCTGATCTTTTCAAATGTGCCTTGGGAAATACTCTTCATATCTTTACGCCTGGGTGTAGGTGCCACGACTTTGGAGGCAAGTTGTTGTGGCTACACACTTATGTAAACAGCAGTTTATGGCACCATTACTTCCCACTCACTACTCCTGAAAGTAGGTTTGTGAGAATGGCTGTCTGCAGAATAGAGTTCAAGTTAGAGGATGTTTTATGGTGACCAGAAAGAGCAAGTGAGTGAAAATATAAAGGAAACATTTTTTCAAAATTAAATATATACATATATATATGCTATGAATTAATAAACATAATACTCTAAACATGCTAGTGTTTCCCAAAGTTCACATATAAATTTAACATAATCCCACTGACCACTAGATAGAAATTAACCATTGTATTTTACATACAAAAGCAGAACTGGGGTAATCAAAATGTGACAAGAAAAAATTCGTAACTAGTTGGTTTGAAGATTTAAGTTAAAGTTACTATGAAAACAGTATTAGTATTGTTGAAAAAGTAGACACAAAGGGAAATGATATAGAATGAGGAGTCCAAAACCAGACACACAAAGGTCAATTTGTTTTGATGAATGCATAGAAGCAACTACAGAGAAAACAGTGATCTATTCAACAAATTATGGTGCAGTAATGAGATAACTGTATGAAAGAAAAAATAAAAAGCAATGCCAAAGCCTAAACTCTGCTCCACAGACAGACACTTAAATGGAAATCTTCAGTCTCTAGTACTGCAAGAGAAAATATAACAGACTAAATATATACATATATATATATATATATATATATATATATATATATATATATATATAAATGGACTATTTTTGTGCTCTTCCATTAGGCAGAGATGCCTCAGACATGACACCAAGAGCATCATATATAAAAAATGATAAATTAGGCTCATCTAAATTAAAAACTGAGCCGGGCGTGGTGGCTCACGCCTGTAATCCCAGCACTTAGGAGGCTGAGGCAGGAGGATTGTTGTGAGTTCGAGACCAGCCTGGGCTACAAAAGTGAGCTCAAAGCCAGCCTGAACTGCACAGTGAGACCCTGTCTCAAAAAAAAAAAAATAAAATAAATAAATTAAAAACTGTTCATCAAAATACAGTTAAAACAATTGAAAGAGAAAATGAGCTATCAAACTAAGTAGATAAGGTTCAAATTATACTTAACTGGAGAAATACAGTCATGGCAAAGGAGTACATAAAAGAATGCAAATTAAAACTATAATCAAATATGACTATACATGAGAAGGGGAAAAAAGAATGACTCAAAGTTATTGTGAGAGTATGGGGAAACTACAGTTCTCATATGTTGCTCTAAGAATACTTGGTGGTACTTTTACAACTTTTACTTTAAAAATTTCCACCTTAGACAAAAATTAGTTTTCTCATAAAGCTGAATATGGTTAAAATGCACTCTACAGGAATTCTTTGGGCAGTGATGGCCACATATACATTGGTGGCACCATAGCTTTCTATCATAGATTGTTTCCTTCATTCACTAACACTAGATTGTATGTATGATATGACCAGATATTTCTACATGGTCATATTTAGAACCCATCTCAACCTACAAGAAATAAATAAAATGTTCACACAAAACCCTGTGGCAGTTGTTTATACTAACTTTACTCAGAAATACCAAATAGTAGAAATAACTTAAGGCTTTCTACTAATGAATGTCTGAATAACCTATGTTATATATATTCAAAATGTATTTGTTGGCAAAAAAATGAACTACAGATATGTACTATTGCATGGACGAATCTCAAGTGAATTATATTATGTGAAGTAAGTCAGCTTGAAAGAGCAATATTCTGTATGATTCCATTCATGGGATGCTCTGGAAATGAAAATTATAGGGCTAGAAAACAGACCAGTGGTTGCCATGGTCAAGGGTGGGAAGAGGGCCTGACCACAATGTGGCACAAGGAAACTTTTTGTGTGTGATTGAAGTATTCTATATCTTGATTGTAGAAGAGACTACATGAGTGTAACCATACACTAAAAAGATAATTTTACTTTCCATTATGAAAACTGTACCTAAAAAAACACTTGAGTGGAAAAGCCTACCTACGTCAGTTGCTGTATTTTTTCCTCAAAATTAGAAAATATTTCCTTATGGAGAGAGGAAATGGCAGAGTGGTTTTCAGTAGAAAAAATTAGCATTTCTTTTTTTTTTGTCTTTTTGAGACAGGGTCTCACTATGCAGCTCAGGTTGGCCTTGAGCTCATTTTTGTAGCCCAGGCTGGTCTTGAACTCGCCCTGATCCTCCTGCCTCAGCCTCCCAAGTTCTGGTATTACAGGCATGCACCACCACACCCAGCTGATCTAAAATTAACTGAACTAAATGAGAAACCAGAAGACAGCACATGGGCAATATGAAAAACCTGTTTATGAAAATCATAGCAGAAGACTTTCTGAACATTTGGAAAGCACCAAACATACAGCTGAATAACCTATATAGAATCTGGAATTGCTACAAAACAAAAGGGAATGTCAAATTATAGTAAAAATACAAAAAAAAAATCCAGCACAAGTATGGAAATTGAAAAGCTGTTAAGAAAAGCAAGGTATCACTTATAAAAATAAGCTGATTAGAATTATAGAAGATTTATAAATGCAAGTCTTATAGGCCAGAGAGACCTGGGAGTGAAGTGTTTCAAGCTCTAAGTAATAACTTTCAACCAAAATTTATACATCGTGAAAGAAGTTCCTTCAAAATTGATCGAGAAAGAAGTTATTTCCACAACCAAGAATAGTTCTAGAAATTTGTGATCACAAATCAGCAGCTCAAAAATTTCTCAAGGATATCTCAGAAAAAGCCAACATGGACAACCATGCCAAAATATCTAGTAGGGTAAATGCACTAAGCAAGGTGAGCAGTAAGGCAGAAATGAGAGGGAGGATTAGCAGAAGGAATATAATGCAATGATAGGAAGAAATCAGTTATTTTCAGTAATATCTCTCAATGTAAGTGATCTCGGTTTAGTATCGAAAGACACATATTGGTAGAATGGATCAAGAAGCAAAACTCAGTGATATGCAGTATACACTAAAACTATTCAATTTCAAAAGATATATATATGTATATATATATATACATATATATATATATATATATATATATATGGACACACACACACACACACACACATATATATATATATATATATATATATATACATTTATAATCAAAAGGTCAGAAACAATATTCCATACAACCTGATAGAAAGCTGGTGTAGCCATCTTAATTTTAGACAAAATGGATTTCAAGTGAAAACTTATCAGAGGAGTCCAAGAAACCACTCCATATTCAACAGCAAACAATGACAACTATGAAGATATTTGGACTAAATATAGTTATAGCTAACTTCATAAAGTACACACTTTCAGTAGAACATAGAAAGTCAGATAAATACCACTACAATTAAACTGAGAAAACTCAATACCCTACTGTCATAAATGGGTATATCGACTAGACAAAAAAAAATCAACAAAGAAATATGAGAGTTGAACCAAACCACTATTTATTTCAAGAGTTTTCCACCAAGAACCCACAGAACATGCATTCTCCTTAGCATCATGTAAGATGTTTCCAAATAGACCACATGCTACCCCATAAAGCAAGCTTAAGTAAATGCAAAGAAATAAAAAAATGTGCCATGCTATTACCAGATGGTAATATAGTAAAATTAGAAGTCAAAGGCAAAGAAGAAAACATAGAAATTATGCAAATATCTTAAAATTAAAGAACGGCCTCTTAAATAACCAATAACCAGAAGAAATCAGACAAAGACACAATGATAGCCATTGTAAGGCTAGGTTTATAGCAGTGAATCTCCATGTCAGAAAAAGAGTGAGTTCAAATAAAGAGCAAATGAAGTGCAAAACATCAAGAGCCATACTGAAGGCTGTTACAGAGAAGGAAACCATAATGAGCACAAACTAATGAAACTGAGAGTTGAAAAACATTACAAAGAACCAGTGAACTGAAAGGCTAGTTCTCTGAAAGAGCAAACAAAATAGATGACCCCCACCTTAGGCACTTTTTTAAAAAAGGAACGATAACACATAAGTCAATGCAATTAGAAATGAAAAAGGAAAAATCAAAACAGACTGCTGAAATCTTGAAGATTACTAGAAACCATTTTTAAGAACTTGTACTAATGAAACGGAGAACTTGAAAGAAATGGATAGTCTCCTGGGTACATAGAAATTACCCAACTGAGCCAAGAATACATGATAACTCTCAATAATTCACTATCAGGTAATGAGACTGAAAATGTACTACTACTACTACTACTACTACTACTACTACTACTACTACTACCACTATGAAAAGTCCAAGTCCTGATAGATTCACTCCTGAATTCCATAAGAGCTAATGCCAATATTCCTCAAACCTTTTATGAAATAAAAAAGTACTTCTAAAGTAATTCCTGGAAGCTAACTTTACCCTGGTTCTAAACCCAGAAAAGGGCCTAACCAAAGAAGAGACCTATAAGTCAATGTCTTTAATCAACATTGATATAAAAATCTTCAACAAAATATTAGCGAATAAGATGCCATAAATCAACAACAGCAAAAAAAAAAAAAAAAAAAATCATGCAACATAACCAAGTAGGATTCATCCCAGACATTCAAGGATAGCTCACCATAAGCAAATCCATAAATATAACACATCACATAAACAGAAGCGAGGATAAAATCCACATGATCATTTTTCTTTGACTCAAGAAAAACTTATGATGAAACCTAACATCATTTCCTGACTAAAATCCTGAAGAAAATAACTGTAGAAAGCTCTTATCTCGATCTGATGCATGACTTTCAAGAAAATCCAATGGCAAATATCATTTTAAATGGTGAAAACCTAAAATCAGGAAGAAGACAAAGGCATTTGCTATCAATGATAGTATAAAGTCAACATACAAACATAGAAAGCATTCCTATACATAAGTAGTAAACCTATTAAGAAACACATTCTGGAAACAATATCTCCCACAGCAGCATCAAGAAAAATAAAATACATAAGAATTAACCTAACCAAGGAGCTGTACCACCTCTACAAAGAAGACCACCATACTGTGAAAAAAAAGATCAAAGTAGACATCAGAAAATGGAGAGATATCCTCTGGTCCTGCTACATAAAACAATATAATTAAGTGGCTATAATCCTCAAACATATACAGATCTAATGCAATCTCAATACCAATAACATTCCTCATAAAAATAGAGGAAGCAAACCTAAAATTCATAGGAAACAGAAGAGACCTAGAATAGCCAAAGTAATCCTGAGCAACGAGTGCAAGGCATGACAATCTCAGACTTCAAGTTGCACTACAAAATTCAGCGACTGAAACAGTGTAATATGGGCCAAACAGAGATGCTGGGATAAAAGGAACAGAGCAGGGCATGTAGAAATAGCTCTAAGCATATTCAGCTAACTGTCCTTGACAGAGCAACCAAATATTTTACACTGGAGGAATGACAGCCCTTTATCAAACAGTGCTAGGAGACCTCGCTATGCACTACAGAAGACTGAAGCTAGACACGTATCTCTCACCAGGTATTAAACTAAAATAAAAGTGGACTAAATATCTAAATATTAAAACAGAAACAATTGTTTGGGAGATGAAATTGATACAAGTCTTGAAACCATAGTTGTAGGTTAGGATTTTCTGCACAGTACACCAGTTGTCGAAAAGATAGCATCAAGAATCAACAAACAAAATCATATCAAATTAAAAAGCTTTTGCTGAGCAGAAGAAACAAGCAGTAGAGTGAACTGATGACCTATACAATGGGAAAATTTTGCCAGCTATTCTTTACAGGTCTAGAAGAATATGTAAAAACTTAGACTCTATCTATCTATAGATATAGATGTAAATAGATAGATATAGAGATATAGAGTATGTGTGTAACATAAGCACAATAATTAAGATAGTTATGCTACTAATTTCTTATAGTTCATTGATTATATTGTTTTATCAAACTTGCATGACTATATCTTATAATCTGAGCAACTATTCTGAAGATAACCATATACAATATATAAAACAAATTTCCTATTATCGTGTTTTGAAATTCTGTAGCATTGTTTTTTATTGCTTTTCTCTTTAAAATAAAAAGAAACTTAGACTTCTCCATAAGAAAAAAATCCAATCAGAAACAGGCAACTGAGATGAGCAGACACTTTTCAGAAGAAATACTAATGGACAATGAATACTTGAAAAAAATGTTTAACATCTCTGGCCATTAGAACAATGCCAGTTAAAGCAACACTGAGATCCCCTTACTCCAGAAAGAAGGGCAATCATCAAGAAGTCAGATAACAAATGCTTGTGTGAGGCTGGGGGGTAAAGAAACCCTTCCTCTCTTCACATTGGTGGGCAGGTTGACCAGTAAAATCATTATGGAAATCAGCAAGGATGGTTCTCAAATACTAAAATAAGAGGTCCATCTGGCCCAGCTGTTTCCCTCCTAGGCATCTTCCTCAGTGAGTCAGAAGCATCACACTGCAGTGATACAGGCATGCACCTATACTTATAACAGCTTTTACAATACCTAAATCTTTGGAGTAGCTTATTTGTCATCAAAAGATGACTGGATAAGGAAAACCATGGTATTTATATACAATAGAGGACTCCTCTGCCATAAAGAGGGGTGAATATGAGTCGTTTGTAGGGCATGCAAGTGTAAATCAGACATACAAACAAAAATTACATGGTTTTTCCTGTATCAGAAGCTTTAAATATTCATAAGAAACAAAATAATAGATAATAGGAAAAAAGTAAAAGGAAGAAAACAAGAGATGGAAGGGGATGGGGAATGGGGAAAAAACAACGAGGAGAGAAGAGAGGAAAAGGGAGTGTGAAAGAAGTTAGGTTCTTGCCAGAGAAATAGCTCAGCAGTGTAAGCACCTGCCTGGCAAGTTCAAGGCCTTAAGTTTGATCCCCCGTTACAATATTTTGTGTCATGTTTCAACTCCTCACAATGAATATTACTTTGTCTGTCTGTCTGTCTTTCTGTCTGTCTTTCTTTCTTTCTTTCTTTCTTTCTTTCTTTCTTTCTTTCTTTCTTTCTTTCTTTCTTTCTTTCTTTCTTTTTTCTTTCTTTCTTTCTTTCTTTCTTTCTTTCTCTCTCTCTCTCTCTCTCTCTCTCTCTCTCTCTCTCTCTTTCTTTGTATTTTTAGGGAAGGATCTACAGGGTGTTCAGGGTCTCATTACTAGATCAGACTCATAGTCATCCATCTGTTTACAGCCTTCTAAGATCTGGGATTACAGGTGCGTGCATCCCCCCAGTCTCTTTTGTGGTCTCAGTGTGCTCCTGGGGGCAAGGCCAGCATAGGCACACCTGGGGATCAAACTCCTTATTCCTGCATCTGCTTGCAGAGGCTTTAATACACTGAGCTATTTGGTAGGACCTTATTTTGTATTTCAAACACACTAATAAAAAAAATCTAGAGCTTCACCCGCCTATATGTTGTGTGTATAGAATATTTTGTGTGGAAGAAGATTGATCCAGGGCTCCATTATCCAAGTTTTCTCTATTCCCACTTTGTGGCTATATTGCTTCTGATGTTGCCATGGTAACCAACAGTCATAGACTACAGATTATAATGGCCAGATTCTTAGCCAAGGAGACACGGGAACTAAAGAATGTCTCACTTGTGTTTATGCTCCAAGAATGGATAGCGACTCTCCTTCCCAATACCCTGTTATGGTTTGTGGCTAGACGTACCCCCAAAGTTTCATGTGATCATAGGAATTTTTCAGAAGTGGCTGAATCTAGAGTGTGTGACACTGGGCTTAAGGGTGTGTGATTAGTAAATCACTCTACTGATTGGTTTGGCATAGTTCATGCTTGAATGAAGGGTCTGAGTGCTGTACACCTGCACTGGGTGGGTAGCCTGAGTACAATATAAGGAATGGAATGAGTCTCATCTGCCCTTCCTTGTTGTTTCTGCTACCTTGTGGGCATCATGAACTATTCTCCACTGCAACATGCCTCTGCCATGTGCCTTACTGCTTTGGAGCCAGCCAAATGTAGACTGAAACCTCTACAAACTGTAAGCTAAACAAATGTTTCCCCCTTTAACTTTAGGCATTGGTTATTTTTTGTCAGTCATGAGAAAAATAACTAAGACATTATCCATTAACTTTTTCTCTCTTTTTTGTGTATTTGGTTGTCGCAGGGTCTCACTGTGCAGCTTGAACTTGTGGTGATCCTCCTGCTTTAAGCCTCCCTGGTGCTGGGATTACAGGCATTCATCACCTCACCTGGACACTGGCCAGCTGTGCACTGGGCGAGAGGCTGGCACAGCATGTGGTGCTGGGAGTCAAACTCTGGTCCCTGCACTTGCCTAAGCTTTCCTACACAGGCTCTTTAGTCTGCTGAGCTATCTCACCAGCCCAACTATTTTTCTTTGTAAGCTCCTGTGTTGGAGGGACCTCTCATTCTCTTTCAATTCCATGGCATCCTTGTCCTCTAGCAACAACTCCTTTAACACAGAGGACTGAAATTCCAAAACCAAATCCACTGTTAGTCTCTCTGAGGTTACTTTTTTTCCTTGAGAAGACTCCTCTTCCTATGAGGACGCAATACTTTTTAAAGACATGACTTCCAATGTGTGTTCTTGTGATAACCTTGATCCCTACTACTCACAGGACATGGGAGAGACTGAAAGTATAAAGTGATTCACAATTTGACAGAATCGGTCACAATTTGACAATTCAGTAAGATCCACAGAAGACTGGCAGCCTAGATGCTACCCTGGCCTTGGTGGATGATGCTGGTTTTGAAAATTCATCACCTTATGAAAACCTAGCTGGAAGCAAGAAACTGCAGACCAAGTGCCTCAAAGAGAAACTGAAACTTATGGTGGGAAAACCGCATGGTCTGACAAAACTGTTTCAGACATTTCATAGGTATTCATAAGATTGAAGAAAATAAAAATAATGAGAATGACAATAAAAATGACCAAAACCACAGAGAATCAGAGAAATCATAAAGATAATGACTCTGAACCTACCTTGAACCTACACTGGTAGGAGACTTCCAGCATGTAGCAGTCTTCCTCCACATATGGTTCAGCTCAGAAATCAAGAACAGGACACATGTCAAGACTTTTCCATATGCAGTCCATCAGCAAATGAAAGTGCTGTCTAGTTCCCAGAACATCCCCTAATGCTTAAGGAATAGGAAATTGGTTAGATTGGAAGCCAGGTGAGACCTCCTCAGCCTCATGAGCACAGCTGGAGAAGCAGAAGGCTCCTTTGGACATAGGGGCCACTGCCTGGCTGAGTGTGGGCCAGGTCTTCTGGCTGCAGAAGAATGTTGTTTTGACCCTGCAAAGAAGAGAGGATCCTGAGCAAGCCACCAACAGCCACCATCAGCAGGCACCAAAGAGAAGACATCTCATAGGTAACAGGATTCAACCTCCTCAAGAACTTCTCAAATAATCAGGACAACCTCTTCCAAGATTTAAAAAAAAATATCTGCTTAGTTCTTCTTCCACAATCCACATAGAATTTTTTTTCTTCAATAAAACAAATGCTCTTTTTAAAAGAAAAGAAAAGAAAGTGTCCTACAATTTCTAAATGCTCTTGTAATTCATTTTGTTTAACTGAAATACATCAAACTATGGCTTTCTAGGGAACCATATATTTTATTAGGTCAGGAAGCTTTCATTATGTTTTTTTCTTTGTGTAGCAGACAGCTTTCCATCACTATAATACATTCTTGAGACATAAGGGATGAAAAGAAAAGACTTACTTGGATCATGATTTGGGAGAATTTCATCCAAGAGTAGGTGGCCAATTGCTTTGGTCTTCGTACTGATCCATTCTGAGGTGAATGCCTGGTGGAGCAGCCAGAAAGCAAAGAGAGAAGGCCAGACAATGACCTCAGTACCTTGCTACAGGCCTCATTTTTAAAGATCCAGAGCCAGGAATCTAGCTCGGCAGCACAGCACCTGCCTAGCAAGCACCAGGTCCTGAGTTTGATTCCTGGTACAAAACACAACACAATGCAATACAACATAATACAAAACAATACAACTCAACAAAACACAATTAAATGTCTGGCAGCATAAAGAAGAAAAAAGGAAGAAAGAAAGAAAAGAAAAGGTCCAGCAGCACCAGCCGAGGGACCAAACATTTAACACGTGGACTTTGGGGAGGATATTCAACATCCAGTGTATGGCATCTCAATTCTCTCTTCTAGAGCACCAGTTAAAAATTAAGTTGACTCTTCTCATTTTTCTTATTATGTTTTCCCTATTTTTAAATCTTTAGTTGCACTCTGGAGCATTTCTTAAGATCCATTTCTCTGTTTTTCATATACGCCATCACTATGCCTGATCTGCCTTTTATCCAATTCATTGCATTTTTGAAGTTAACATTTTCATTCAAATACAGCACACACAAATATGCATCAATCATAACTATGAATTCAAATCATTCCCACAAATTATGCAACGAAAGTGGGATCTAGCCCAAGAAAATGAATATTGCTAGTCCCTATAGATTTCCCCTTGCTCTGTCAGTCAGCAGTAGCCTGACCAAGCAACAATTCTAACACCACAGATTAATTTTACTAGTCTTTGAACTTAATATAAATGGAAATTTCTATCTGAACTCTTAGCTTCTTTTACTCGAAAGAAGAGTAAAAGCGTTTGTGAGAGCCATTATTTATTTCTTATTATGGCTTAATAGTCCATTACATGAAGATGCTATAAATTACCTATTGCCCATTTATGGGGGTCTGAATAGTTTTCAATTTGAGATAATCATGAGTAAGGCCATATGAACATTCCAGTATGTGTTGTTCGATGCACATACTTCTGCTTTTTGCTTGGGTAGATATCTAGGAGTAAAATTTCTGGGTCTTAATATCTATTAGTTTTCCATGGCCACTATGACCAATTGCCACATATTTAATAGCTTAAATGAACACAAATTCACTGTCTTATAATCATGTAGATTGAAAATCCAACACCAGTCTCACTGGTCTAAGGTCATGGTGGAAGCAGGGAGGTGTTCCTTTCAGGATGTTCTTTCTAGAGGAGCAGCTAATTGCTTTCTTTTTCTGTCATCTAGAGACAACTTTCTTTCTTGGGTTCATGAGCATCTTCCTCCAGCAACTTTGGTCCAACTTCCCACAACTCCCTTTTCAAGGGCAACGGCAATTACCTTGACCTGCCCAGACATGCGATGATAATCACGTATGGGCATGGCAACTTTAATTCTATCTGCAATCTTAACTCTTTACAATTTCACCTAAAATACTCACTGGTGCTGAGGCAGAAGCCATTGTTATCTCAAATGCACACATTATCATACATTCAGCTTTATTTCATTGTATGATAGTTTCTGAAGTGACTATACTAATTTACAACTTTTTACCAGTGTTGGAGAGCTCCAGTTGCTTGATTTCTTCACCAACTTTTATTTGTTTGTATCCAACTTGGTAGTATTATACTGGCATGTCATGTTTTGATTTGTATTTCCCTATTTACTGATTATATGAGTATCATTCTCAATATGAATTGGTCTTTAGAAAGCTGTTTTCTGAATTACCTATTTAAGTCTTTTGCTTATTCATTGGTTGAGGTTTATATCTTTGCCATTAATCTGAAGAGTTTCTTAGGTACTATAGATACTAATACTTTGTTAAATGTAAATATTGTTGGGGTTGTTTTTTTATTTTTATAGTTTAACTGTTCTTCATAGTATTTTATGACTATTCTAAGAAATTCTTACCTAAATATATTTTTCTGTGTTTTTCTTTAGGAACTTTATTTTTATATTAAGATCTGTCATGCAGGCTACAATTTTGTATTTCCTTGAATTTCCAAATATCTGTGTCAAAATTGTGTAACTGCTTATATCACATTGTATGGAAAGTTATTAGAATATCAATGATGGTCAGAAAATATCATTTACAAGCTAAGTCAAAGATATTTGATACTCAGAAAGCCAGTGATGATAAGCCCAGTACCTATGTTATAGAATAATAGTA
>PVJA010028741.1:0-27437 GCA_004027025.1 Myocastor coypus | reverse complement strand
TTTTTTTTTCTTTTCCCCTTTCTTTTCTTTGAAAGTTGACATATTGCATATTGTCCTCACAATCATTCTACAGAGTACAATGTGTGGGCATGACCCACCTCCCTATTGATGTTGCTTAGGAAAAAAAAAAAGGAAAAGAATATACTTCTCTTTGGACTAAGAGGAAGCAGATACATATACAGTCAAATGTTCTGCAATTGCAGTGGGCCACCAGTGAAGCTTGTGATGTTGGAGGCTATTGAATCTAACCCTCATAAAGCTCATCTCACCAATCTAGCTCTGTTCATGCATTGTAATTAAGCATTTTTTTTTTCCTGTTGGGTGGTCAAGGGCAAGTTGAAGCAAGACCTGTATAACAAAACATTCTCTTTTTTTTGTATCTTCCAGGGTCAAATCCCCTCAGGATTAAGTTTGGGACCATAGGCAGTACTTTGTAGAACTGTTGTTAGTGTCAGCCTTCGGGACGAGTCATGGCCATTGCTTGGCCATTGAACTAAATCTCTTGCCCTTCTTTTTTTTAATTTTTATGTTGAGACATAGGGTCTTACTAAACTGGTATATTGCTCAGGTTGGGCTGGAATTTGCAGTCCTGCCTCAGCCTCCCAGAGTACTGCGATTATAGGCTTGCATCACCACACTGATCTCTTTATAAATTTATGTCAGTTGCTTTGTTATGGTAATGGAAAACTAGCTAACACAGAGGAGAAAGGAAAAGAGGCAATGTTATTGTTACCTGATAGGAAATATGAGCCCTAGATTTGACATCCAAGTGCCTGCTGAGTTGAAAGGTCTACTCTTCTCAAAACTGACTGCTTTTGCTAGCATGCTCAGGACACAAAATGGCAGGGATTTGATTAATGATTCTCCTAAGCAGTGTAGAGGAGGCAATGTATGTGGATGTTTACATATACATACATATATGCATGTTGTATTGCTCATATAGTTACCAATATTCAGGCCAGATATTCAAAACTTATCAGTGAATTTATATTAGCACTGCTTTGTTTTGTGTGTGGCTGTGGACCCATGGTGTTATACCTATAGAACTGTATTATTATAATAAGAGATACATGTCTCATTTTTAGCTGCTTTTGAAGATAACCTTTTTTTTCACTTTGAGGTACTTCTGTCCTCTTTTCTTATCATGTAGCCAAAACATAGAAACAGCCCAGATGTTTATCAATGGATGCATGGATAAGTAGAATGTGATATATATATATATAAATTCTGATAGTTTATGACATAAAACTAAGTCACAAAATGACAAATACTGTATGAATCTGCTCTTATGGGGTAGCTAGTATAGTTGAATTCCTAGAGACAGAAAGTAAAGCTACCTTGGGCAGGGAGTAGAAGGTGGGCAAGAAGAGGACGTTGCTTAATACAGAGTTTCGGTTTTGTGAAATGAAAACAGTTCTGGAGATTGATTAGATAACTGCATGAATGGATTTAAATGACATGTATTTTACTACAAGCTTATAAAATTTCAGATTCCTTAAAAAATCTGTTTAGCTCAATAATAGTCAAATAAGGGCCAGCCAAATAGCTCAGCAGATTAAAGTATCTGCAAGCAGGTGCAGGGGCCAGGGCTTCAATCCCTGGGCCTGCCATGCCAGCCCTGCCCCCCAGGGTGCACTGAGACAACAATTGAGACTGGGCATGGTGGCAAACACCTGTAATCCCTGCTCTTGGGAAACTGTGAACAGGTGAATCACTATGAGTCTAATCTAGTAGTGAGACCCTGAATAACCCTGTGGATCCTTCCCTAAAATACAAAAAAAGACAAAAAATAGTCAAACTAAGTTATGGGTAGCACCTGTGGATAACTATTCTGCTCTACTTTTTAGATAACATATTATGCTACCTGTGTGAGTATGTTTATGGTAATTCAGAAAAAGTTGATTATGGAAGTTGAGGAAAGAGCAAGCAAGAATGGAAGGGGTGTGAGCAGAGATTTAGAAACAGGAATGGATTGAAATGTGTCCAGAGTGCCTGAAGAAGTGGTCATCATTTTTGTAATTAAAAACAACTGATCTGACCAGAGTACAATGAATTGTAAGTGCCAAGATTTCTTTTCACTTTCAGTCTCTTCCTTTTGATAATACCAGTTTAGTGATTTTGCTTAAGTTTATGTTTCACCACATTTACCAGTTGGAGAATTTGATGGTATCTATCAAGTATCTAGATGCATTCCCATTTGTATCTGTTATAACCGATACAGTTGTGTTGTAAAGTATTAGATATGTAAACAATTAGATATATGGACTGATATAACTAAAATGCAAAATAGAATCTAATAAACAGTATAATGAAAATTCAGGGTAACATAAAATGGATTTACTTCTTAGAATTGAGAATCAGGTAATGTAGAACCTTCACAGAAGGGAGTAGAGATAATGGGGACATATGCAGATCTGGACTGAGCACATGACATAGGTAGACAGGAGAAGGTCAGGATATTTTCTGTTGGGGAAAGCAAAGAGCTAATCTGATCAGAAAATCAAGACGCATCCTGGTTTTGCAACTTGTGTGTCTCTTATCTGAAATGAGTAAGACCAAAAGTGTTATAGGTTTTGGAATATTTACACATGTGTAATGAGATATCTTGGGGATGAGCCCAAGAATAAACATGAAAACCATTTGGTTTTTTTTATATGACTTTGACATATACCCTGAAGGTAATTTTTTCCAATACTTTAAATACTCCTGTGTATGGCAACAAGTTCTTAGTGTCCTGTTGGTGCTGAAAAGGTTTGGGGTTTTAGAAGATTTTAATTTTCAGATTAAAGATTTTCAACAAAACATGGGACATCTGGGTTTTGCTAAAGAGTTTGATCTTCATTATGTAAGCAGGGGCAAACCGTTGGGAGTTTTAAAGTGTGGGTATGATAGTGCATTAATGCCAGTGGAGGCCAAGTTGATATATGTGCTTGAAATACGAGGGCTGACTTGATCTGATTTGTGATTAACTACAGAGGATGGTTTGCTTCTTTGGTATCTACCTAAAATAGGAAATTAGATAAGTAATGATGATACAGATTAGACCTGAAAAGTTAGATGTGTTAAGGATTGATTTAGTTCACAAAATAAATCTTTGAAAGAGTTACAGGCCATAATTTGTCGTGATAAAAGCTATTTGACAGATGAGGTTAGGCAGCAGTGTGTAGTGAATTGTATAGACTAGTTAGCTGAGAGCTTCTTGAAGAGTAGAAGAGGAACTGGATGAGAGGAGGAAAAGCAGCAGCCTTCAGAAGAAGTGGCAAAAGGAAAAGGGGAAATATGTGGACAAATAAACAATTAACAAGCATGCTTTCTGTGCTAAGTATTTATTGTACAGCACATTGGCCAGTGTCACCTGCTCATAGAAAATATTATTCAAGTTAGGGGCATGTTGTCATAGAAAAGCCTGGGCAGAGAATCTTGGCTAGAGCAAGCTGATGAGAATTGTGGATGGTATTTAGGACTGGCAAATTGACAGGTGTAGTAATGGCTACCACTAGTGTGTTTTGGTGTGGCTTTATTGGCTGCATCCACAGATGTGCCTAGGCGTGTGGTTTTCCATTCCTTGCCACACTGGTGAACTGCAGACAGTGAAATATGTTAAGTTTGTGTAAACTTTTTGCTGTGGATAGATTTTTGTGTTGTTCAGCAGTACGTGAAAGAGACTGCAAAGGAGGAAGTTATGTATTCACAGTGGCTTTGGAGCAAGGGAGTGTGTGCTACTTCTAAGAAAGAGGTGGCACTGTCAGGGCAGCATGCAGGACTGCTTAGGCCTGGCAGTTAGAAAGCCCTTAGCAGAGGGGTGTGGGACCAATGCAACCATGGTGTGTGCCTTGCTAGCACAGCACCCTGAGATGTATATGTGAACATTTGATTACTCTGGATTAATTCATTCAAGTCTACCGCTAAAAGTGTGCTTTTTAAGCAACTGAAGAAAGACTGGTGCAGCCAGATCTTTGATAAAGGCTATAACCAATTTGGAATAAAGATAAGGTGAAAAGAAAATGAACTGCCTGCTAGCTGGGAAGTCCTAGGCACGTTACTTAAAACCTCAGTTATCTCCGTTTCTTTATTTTATTTTATTTTATTTTTATTCTTGTTTCAGAACCTTTGTTTGTTTTTATTCACTCATTTTTATGGCCGGCTCAGCCCACCCCAAGGGCAGGGCTGGCGCAGCATGTGGTGCCGGGGATCGAACCGCGGTCTGTGCAGTGTAGCCACCTAAGCTTTCCTAAGCAGGCGCTTTAGACCACTGAGCCATCCTGCCGGGCCCCTATCTCAGTTTCTTTGTAAAATGAAGGTAATAATATTTACCTCTCAGCTCTGCTTTGATGACTTGAGTTAATGATTAAAGTATAAGCACTGTACTCTGTGAATACAAATAATTAATTTTTCACCATCACTGTGTGAGGACTCCAGTGCTTTCACTCCTCTCTCTGTATGAAGCAACCCTGTCCCACTTTTCGTAAAACATGCATTTCTCTGAACTCTGGACTCCTGGAGTTTGGTCTTTAAAGATTGAGTATACTTAGGGTCATCAGTGAAAGAAAGTAATGCCAGTTATTTGTGAGTTATTTAAACAGGAAAGTGATGTAAGCATCAGAATTTGTGGTTAAGATCTGTTTAAATTGCAATATATCTTGTACACATTCACACACATTATAAAACATTTTTAAAAAGTTTTACCTTCCCCCAAGACAAAATTTGTGACTAAAGTAGAGAGAATTTTGGCAGACTGTCATAAAGGATTCATTTTTCTATTTCATGTTAACAGTAAGTTGGGAAATTTTTAGTGTAGCCAGCATTCTTGAAAGGTTCAGAAATATAATCATACTGTGTAGTAGTAACATACTAAGCATAAATGGTTTTCCTTTAATTATTAAGCCTAGTTTTAAACTGGTTAAAAATGTAGCCATTTTAATTTACAGTAGGCTAAATTTCACATAGTTATTCTCTGCTCAAACACAAGTGTGGTTTGTTTAAAAAAAAAAACTGAAAAAAATGACTAGCCTTTTTTAAAAAGTTCCTAGAGATTTAAAAATTTCGAGAGAGTATTTGTCCTGTTTTACCTACAAACAATTATGTTGGCCTTCCCCCAGTTCCAGTTACTATTTACTATACACTTGTGACTTTAGTAAAATAGTTGATTTTCAAGTCTTAAAAATGGTTTCTATCATCACATAGTGACTGCTTTTCATAATAATGTTTTTGAAATCCTAGTAAAAGAGTCCATGTAACATGAATATAAAGTCCTGCTGCCCTTAAGGGAACTTCACTTTTTAACATTTGCAGTTATAATGAAAAACTATTTATGTTATAATGTAAGCCATGGTTTATTGTTTAAGACTATCGTTTGTATCTGTGTAAAAGCTGCACTCCATCATACTGCCTTTGGTGGGACTGTAACATCTCAATGCATTTATTTTATTCACAATATAATTGATTACTGCTTGACTGGGTATAAGATTTTGCTTTAGAAAATTTAAATGTGATGAAAATTAAAGCTTAGGGTAAGATGAACTTTCTACAAGTTTGGCTTTTATTTTGATTTCTCTGGGAGTATGCTGTTTCATGCTACATGAGGAGCTAGAATTCTGAATTAATTTCAACCCAGAAAATCTGGATTAAAAAAATTCAAGATTAGAATATACTTTTGTGATTACTTATATGCCATACTCTGCTGTTAAGATTATTTTAAACTTAAGTTTCTGTTCTAGCACTACATTTGTCAGTAAAATTAGATATTCGTTTTTGTTTTTCTAGTAAGAAGGCTCTATGCTGCTGTTTTTATGTGCAGAAATGATTAATAGATAATTTTGTTTTTGATTATAGGAAAAAGTATACAAATAATATACATAAAATATGCTTGCTGAAGTTTTAATGTAAATGTAGAATTTGCTTTTTAAAATTAAAATCTGTACAGGGTAAGTTTCCAGGATATAAGTGAACACCCCTCCCATCCACTAAACCTATTTTCTCTGCTGAATGTCCTTAAATAAATGATGTATGCTGAAAACTTTAAATTAGCTACTTTAAAGTTTTTATTTAGCAGACAAAATTACTGTATTGATCTTTTTTTTTTTTTTTAAACCTTTTTTTTTTTTTTTTTGTCTTTTTAAGGCAGGGTCTCACTATGCAGTTCAGGCTGGCCTTGAGCTCACTTTTGTAGCCCAGGCTGGTCTCGAACTCACACCGATCCTCCTGCCTCAGCCTCCCGAGTGCTGGGATTACAGGCGTGCACCACCACGCCTGGCTACTGTATTGATCTTAACAACATTTTTAATGAATAACTGCCCTTTCCAGGTAACGTCAGATAACCAACCTTTTTATGCTGTTTTGTTATTTGAACCACTTAAACTAGGGATCTTTTCTAAATGTCCTGTGCATAGTCATACCTTTTAAGACTACATCATCTTAAGTATAATTTACCTTTTTCTTATGACTCAGTAAATACTATGCCCATGAATTTTTGCTGAGTTGTCAACATTTTACTTTCATTATATGGCATCAGAAATCTCCAAGTTTTAATTTCTTAATCTGATTTTCCCTCATGATTGTCATCTGTCAGTTTTTACTGTTTATATCTATAAATCCTTTTACTGTGTTCCTTATGATAAACATAAGAAACCGGGTAACAATAATAACTGCCATTTCTTTAGTGTTCTACATCATAATATAAGCCCTGTAGTGAGCCATTTTCTTTATATTATAGAGAAAAGTAGCACATTTAGATGTTTCCAGTCATTTGCTAAAGGTCATGAAGTTAGTAAGTGGTAAGATGGAATAAGGCTCAGGTGAATTTTTCTACTGTATAAGTAGCACCCAGATCAGTAGTAAGACATTTCCAGTGCCCCAGAGGCTCTGTCCTGTGCTTCCCATGATGTTTCCACAAAAATAAGTGCTAACATGACTTTGATCCCTGTAGATAGATTTTTCCCCTGTAGATTAGTAGATTAGTTATTCTGATTCTTTTTTTTTTTTTAAATTATTTATTTATTTTCTTGTTTCAGAACCTTTATTTGTTTATTCACTCATTCTTATGGCTGGCTCAGCCCGCCCCAAGGGCAGGGCTGGCGCAGCATGTGGTGCCTGGGATTGAACCGCGGTCCCTTAAGCCACCCAAGCTTTCCCAAGCAGGCGCTTTAAACCACTGAGCCATCCGCCGGGCCCCAGTTATTCTGATTCTTGAACCTATAAAAATTGAATTATGTGTATGTACTCTTTTTTGTGTCAGGCTTTTTTTTTTCTTTCAGGATACTGAGAATTGAACTAGGACCCTGCACTTGCCAGGCTGGTGCTTATTTTACTGTTCTATTGACCTATCTCCTCGCCCTGTGTCACACTTTTTTGTTGAATGAGGTTTACATCTGTGATATCTATTCCTCTTGCAACATGGTAGTTCCTTCTTTACACTGCTGTGTAGAATATGTTCTATTTTGTGAATGTAGTAAAATTTATCCTGTTGATCATTTGAGTAATTTCCAGCTTCAGCCATTATGAATAAAGCTGCTCTGAACATTACCATATATGTTTTTAGTGGATGTAAGCTTCCTACAATTTCCCTACCATAGGAGTAATGTATGCTAAGCTAAAAGTGGGTATAACCAGACTTCTGTATCTATGGATTCTACCAGCTATGAATAAAAAATATTTGAAACAAAATGAAACTGTAGCTGTGCTAAACTTACTTATGTTTCTGCCCTTCTTGCCTAGCTCATACAGTACACATAGCATTTGTATTGTATTGAGTAATATAGAGATGATCTAAAGAAGCAGAATGGTGTGTGTAAGTTATATGCGAATACTATATGTCATTTTGTTTAAGGCACATAGGTAGGTACCTGCAGATTTTGGTACTCATAAAGGTCCTAGAGTCAGGCCCACTTAAGGCACCAACACTTTGGTGCCCTCTAACAGTTCTCTAGATGGTTTACCAGTTTACCATCAGCAATGTGTTAGTGATTCTAATTGCTCTCCAAGGGGCTGGGAAGATAGCTCAGCAGCATAAGCGCCTGGGTTTGATTCCTGTAACTAATTGCTCTCCAGTTTCATTACTTGCTGTTGCCAGCAGTTTACTTCCTTCCTTTTACATTTTAATTATCCTGCCTAGGTATCTAGTCTGATATCAGAAAACTAAAAATTATAAGTTATATTTTAAAATGAAAAAATGTTTAATATGAAAATGATGTTCTTATGCATATAGAGACGGAGATATATGCCTTGATCTTGAATAATGATCAAGACCCCCCCTTAATCCTTAGCCTTGATTGCTAGTTTGATCACTGATGTTAATAAAATTCTCCCTATAATATTTTGTCACAGCAGAATATATTTGTCAAGATTCTAAAAATCATTTTTGGTTTAGAATTTTATTTAGGGAAACTAAAATAGTAAAGTCTTTTCAGATTTTTCTTTTTTTAAAGAGAATAAAAATTTTAAAAATACTAGAAATGATACAGAATTTCACTATACAAGATGATAGGAATTCAACAGTGGTTATTACTGCATAGTGTTATTTTCAAATTAGTTGTTCAGATTACCACATAAAAGCATGCAAAAATAGTCAAAAATTTTAAAAGAAAAAAATTTTAATTCTTACTTCAATAGAACAGTAGACTAAAAACAAACTAAAAAAATCAATAGACCAGTAGAAATTAACAGTACAATTATGTAAGCTATCCTGCTATCCTGCATATATACATATGCATTCTCTCTCTCTCTCTCTCTCTCTCTCTCTCTCTCTCCCCCTCCCCCCCCCTCTACTTCATAGTGAACATCAAACCCTGGGTGCTGTATGTGCACAGCAAACATTGCACCGCCTGGTTACAACCCTAGCTTCAAAATTTTTTTATTCAAGGAATCAGTTTTATAAATGACACTCATAACTGAGTATGTGAGGACTAGACAAATATGCAGGAATGTCACAAATTTACAAATAAAACATGCAAATTTTTTGTAAAGGTGAAGACCTTTTCAACTGAAAAGTCCAGTGCATTTTTGGTTGATTATTAATTGAAATACAGCTGTTAGATATAATCTGTGGGGCTGTCACCTAAAATGTGATTCATAAGATGGTTTACATATTCTGTTAAAACTTGGTTGATTAGTTCTTGGCTTTCGAAGTTCAGTACAAACTACACGTTTTGACTTCTGTGTATGTGCTGATTAGTCAGATGGTCTCATCTGAAACTAATGTATAATAGTGCTAGGTTGTATAACTTGCTATACCAGTTTTACAGTGTTTTGTTTTGTCAAAGTAGATGAAAGGTTTATTTAAGTGTGGCCACACTGGTTACTGCATTCCTGGTGATCTTGGTAGGTTAATGACAATCTTTGTCATAGAAATCAGGAAATGTAGGTTGAGCCACTGGGATGCATGTAGCCACTTCATTAAAATGCTGCTGCCCAAGGGACTAGGGATGGTTGAAAGAACCTAGTAGGTAATGCAGCTTTAAAGTCTCTGTCTGTCTGTTTGTCTGTCTGTCTGTTTGTCCGTCTATGTTAACTTTGTTCATATAGCTCATTCTATATTTTTAAGTTCTGTTAACACATTGGTGTTTAGTTCTAGTAACCACTGTTCAATTGTTTTCTCTAATAAGGGTGTACACTGCTTTGGAAATCCAGGTAAGACTTTTTCCATAGTAAACTAAGTTCTGTTTCTGAATTGGATTAGTTGTGAATACAGTCATGGTTGTGTTGCTGTCTTATTTAACTGATTGGCTTTTAACTGAGTTTCCTTTGTCAGTCAGTATTGTGATTTATGCTACCACTTTTTTAACAAAACAGGATGGGTTGAAAAGTTGTTTAAATACCTGTGAATCAGTTAAAGGAATTTGGGAACTTAGGGAGCTTTGAGGTAGCCTTTCAATAACATTTAAAGGGATTGTAGTATATTATGGATTTTATAACAGTGTAAGTAAGGACTTTTCACAAATGTGTAAAGCGTACTTTATTTCAAGTATTTCCCTTTATAGCCATTGAAAGTACAAATGAGTACACATAAAAGCTTGTTGCTCTTTTGAATATTGTTCATGTATGTCCATGTTGTAAATAAAGATGACACAAGCAGAAATATTAATTTCCTTGCAATCACACACATACTCTTGTATTAGGAATAAAAGACTTGAAGCTTCAGCAAAGACAGTAGAGTGTATTAGTTGGTGGGAAAGGGCTATTAGGATAGGGATGAATGAGTATATGATTCTTCCTAAGATGAATATCCAGAGATACCCAGTATATAAGTTGTTAGAACAACAGAAAGGTACCGAAGGTGTTTGGTACCTTTCTGTTCTGTAAAGGACTTAAAGATTTTTGTAAATTTGTAAATTACTGTTTAGGAACTATTGCTGGTAAACTTTTCAGTCTAGAACCATAAAGGCTACATCAAATACTGCCTTTGCAGTTCTACCTTATTGCATGTAGATGAACTATGAGGGTTGGGAAAGAGCTTAGAACTACCATCATGCGTAGAAGTCAGTCTGCATAATGGTAAGTGCACTTCCCTAACTTTGATGCCTAAAATGTTTGGCATTGAATGGCAACAGGCTGTGATCAGTAATCTTCATGAATAAATAGTGTAAGAAATCAAAAATTTGCTGTTGGTATTTTTGTTACCTATTTTATAAAAGATAAGTCTTCCAAATGAAGTTCTTAGCATAATTCTAGGCATCACAGCTCATGCTGTCCTTCCTCCCCTCTGTGGGTTTTGGTGTGCATGTAAAACAGAGGTCAGGTTTTCATGGCTTTACTTATATTAATTTTAGTAATATTCCTATTTTTAAAAAACAGTGAAATGTATGTAACCATTCGTATGTATGTGACATGTGTTAATAGGAACAAGAACTTGTGTGCCTTTTAAGTCTGTATAAGCAGACTTATACTTTGTATTATAAACACTAGGTTATTTTGAAAGTAATACTGCACTGAACTATATCATAGAATAAAAAGAATTGAGAGAAGTATCGTTAAGAATGGTGGAGTTTCGGTGGAAGTCTGTTAAACCTTAACCCATGTTAGGCTTGTCTTGTCAGTTACAGGGAGGTGAGTAGTAAGTAGTACAGGCTGGTTTCTGGTGGCTCCATCTGAATATCTCTATCATTAGAATGGTAGGTGTGTCCCAGGGAGAGCAGTCACCTGCTTAGAATGTTGGTGGTAATGGCTTCCATTTATGAGGTGTTGAAGCATTGGCCAGAAAGACCAGAATGTCAGGCTGAGAGTTCCATTTTAGCCTCTATAAAGAACAAAGAGTGTTAAATAAAAGGTAAAAATGAAAACTATAGTTCAGATGCCATTTTCTACTTACCAAGTTAGTAGAATGATTGAATGAGAGACTGCTCTATTGCTTCCCTGAACATCATTTTGGCTTTATGTATCAAAAGCCTTACAGTTGATCCTATCTTTCAGCCGTGAATGTTGAGGAAATGATAGATCCACGTGAAGATTTTGGCACAGTGATTCCCATTATACAGTTTCTGTAAATAGTGAGACAGGTGGAAACAGTATGTGAAGCAAGAAGACATGATAGGTAAATGATGACAGAGTCTTGTGATACCAAGAGTACTGTGGTTGTAAAAGAAAATAGCTGAGTAGTAAATTGCCATATAAAATTATATTAGGTCGAGTTTCAAGATAATGGATGGAAAAGCATATTATGCTTCATAGGAAACTACTTCATGGAAAGGGCGGTAAACATCCCCCTCCTTTTTAAAAAAATCTGTCTCTTTTTTTCTAATTTTCCACAAGGAATATTTTATAATCTTAGAATGTTTTAAAGGGAACAGAGTGAAAAAATAACTTCACTAGAGGAAAACCAGTAAAAAAATCTCATTTGAAAGAGTAGGCTTAGTTTCAAAACAGAAAACCTAACATCTATGGAACAAGTTCCAGGAATGATACCATCTTGTTGGAATGAGTAAGAAGAATTCCTTTTTTAAAATTCTGATCTCTGTATGTTCATCTTGTATGGGTAAAGATACTATTAATACAACTTTTTAAGCCTGGCACCTCGTACTTAATTCATAGAAAGTGAGTGAATAAGTGAACAAATATTCCAGTAGATTTTAGATACCAGTTGACAAGATGAACCTCCCTATATCCTTTTGGAGTTAAATAGCATAAATGAATAAGATAGGAAAAAGACATTTGCAGCAACATAATCACCAACTTACTTGGGATATTTTGTCTTAAGAGTGTATGTTTTTGGCATAATCTTGTCAGCCTTGAAAAGTAGACTCATTTATCATTTAAGACAGATTTGGAGAGGGAGAGAAGAATCAGCCCCAGGGCTAGTTTGGTTAGAATGGGGGACCAATGATGTTTGTGGGAAGGGACTCTGCTTAGGAAGTGCAACCCAGGGCTGTTCTAGGAAGCATTCTCATTCTCCACTGAAGAGCAGGATTGCTTTAGACATGCTGTTGATTCCTGTACAACACTGAATGTTGTGTGTACACATACATACTAGGCTGTAAATATTGTACATGTTTTTGGGATGTGTCTATTTAATTTTGCTATTTTACTGAATTCTAGAGAACTCCAAAACCAAGCTCATAGACATAATAAGTGATAGAAAGGCTAAAGATAGTTTGGTAGACAATATTGAATGAGGAAATGTTATAGCCTTAAAATCAACAGTATGATTTGTCCATTGCAGAAGTAATTACCTGTCAGTAATTATCAAAGAACTTAAGAGTATCAAATGATCATTAAATTTTTATTATGCATATTAATTGTAAAAATTATGAGTTTCACTCTGACTTTCTCTAAAAAAGCTTAACATATATTCTAACCCTGTTAAACACTGACCCCATTTCCTGATTTAAAAAAAAAAAAGCAAGGAGACTGGGGAGATAGCTCCATGGCAAAAGTGCCTGTCTGGCAAGTACAAGGCCATAAGTTTGAACCCTGGTCCGGGGGGGAGAGGGGGGAAGCAAAACCAACTGATTATAAAAAGCTTTTCTAATTAACATTTTTTTCACCAACCACTTTCCGTAACTATTTCTAACTAGCCACTACATTACATTTTCCTCCATTATTCTTTAATTTCCTTTTGTTTGTTTCCTGTTTAGATGATAAACACTTTGAGGGTGGGGATTGTGTTTGAGCAGTAATGCATGTGTCAAGTTTCGAGTACCAGATGGATAGTCTGTGGACTCAGTAAATACCAACTGCCTGTTAAAAACACTTGATGCTGCCTCCAAGGGTGTTTAGCATAGTCCGAGTAGTTTACGTATTGGTTAAATCTGACTCAGTAATTGGCAGTTCTAGAGTTTCAGTTAATGATGGAATATTTATTTACCTCTTCCAGTGTCAGGTTACATACCTGATAGGATCAGAATCTTATGACATAGCCTAACTCATGTGTGACAGGAGATGCTATCTAGATTTTGTAGAACCCAGAAGTACAAGCATAAAAGAGTATTGTTTTGTTTTGCTTTTTTTTTTCTTTTGGTGCTGGGGATGGAACCCAGGACCCTGTACATGCTGTACCACTTACCCCTTAAAGCAAATTTTATGAGCTATTTCTAAAGGTCTTGAACATTTCACTTGTTTTGGCAGTATCCCATCCCCCCTCCCCCCCGGCAGTATTAGAAGTTGCTTGATCCCTGTTAATTTAAACAATGATTATAGTAATTTCTGTCATTATTAGTCATCTACTTTTTTCTGACGGCTTTAATACACTTTGTTTTTTATTCTCTTAAAAACACAGCAAGATATGCGTTATTCTGAGTTTGTAAATGAAGGAGATAAATCCAGTGGAAGTTAATTTACTTGCCTAGAATCACACACAATGTAAGTAGCAGAAGTCAGTATTTGAACTATGGGTTAGTCCCCAAACTTTAGTCAATTTTACCTCCAAATATATCAGAGATGCGAATATTTGAGGAAGAATTGAACTGAACCCAAAGATTGGTGCCAGCAATTAGCATTTTGAATAATACTAATAAATACTTGTATTGCTTTTGTAGTATTGCTTTTGATCATATGATAATTATCATCTTGTTTACATAGAAATCTAGTTTTCTGTCCTTAGAATAAATACTTAGTGAAAAGAAATCTGTAACATTTATAAGTGTCACATGTGTTAGCATAATCTGTTATCTATCTTATACATTACTGAGTCTTTATAGCAGCAATGAAATCATATTAATAATCTTGACTAAGACTTAAGGGCACATGCAGCATATTTAGGTAAGAACCATGCCAAGAGTATTTAGTGGTGAATTATCAGTATACCTAATCAGTGTACCTAGATTCAGTGGCAAACCCAATGATTTTACTAGGACTCTGTCTAGATGAGATGGTGATGAAATAGCTTGTAGAATGAAGTAGGTAACTTTATTCACTTGGCCATTTAAAAAGTAAAGTTATATATGTAACTTAGGGAAGCGTTACCTAGGAGTTAAATTTTTAAAATACATTCCAACTGACAAGGGAAGCATTCCTGGAAAGTACTGTGCTTCAAAGCTCATAGCAAAGAGTTTGTTTTTGCTTGCTATTTAGTGAAGAGTGCTTTGCAAGATGATGACTTCTACGAGGAAGAAAATAGGTGCTGCACAGCTAACTCATTAGGTGCCACAGAGATTTCCCTCTTTTTATTTTATTATAAAATGACAATTTGTAGTTCTATGTATTTAGTATGTGTTACAATTTGTGAACACAAGGTGGAATAATGAAATCACACTAATTAGCAGTTTCTCACCTCAAAAACATACCTTTTGTAGTGGGAATATTTGAAAGTTACTCTATACCTATTTTGAAATATACAATGAATGATTGTGAAGTATATTGCCACATGATCTCAAAAAATACACAAAACATATTTTGTGTCCTTTGGCTATGTTCCACTATTCCTCCTCCACCTGTTAGACTCTGATTTTGTGAGTTTAACTATTTCAGATTACATACAAGAGTGAAAACATAGTATTTTGGTTCTGGTTTATTTCGCTTAGCATAGTGCTCTCCATTTCCATGAAAGTTATCCAAATAACAGAATTCTGGGCTGGGGAGATAGCTCTGTGGCACAAGTGCCTGCCTGGCAAGCGCAAGGTCATGCGTTTGAACCCCAGTCCCACAAAAAACAAAAAAAACAAAACAAAACAAAAAAAAAACAGAATTCTTTTCTTTTTTAAGATTGAGTAACACACACACACACACACACACACACACACACACACACACGCACACTCTTGCTGTATTTTATATTCAATTGTTGATGGATGCTTAGGTTGTTTCCAAAGTTGGTTTTATACAGTGAACATGGAAGTGCACAGATCTGACACACTGATTCAGATCTTCTGGGTAAATACTCAGAAATGGAACTGGCGTATCTGAAAGTGATACAGAAACAAAACTAGAGTTCTGATTCTGAGAGTTCTGTGGGTTGGGATGTACACTGTTTGGGATTTGTGTGGGAAGGTGTCTGGCTTCCTGGATTTGATCAAGCTTGTTTCATAGGGGACATTCCCATGGCTTGGCTAAGTTGTCCTACCTTGGAAACAGCTTGTTAAAGATGCTTGAATCTTTGTAAACCACGTTCAGCCTCAAAAATGTTTTCTTATCAATATATATTGCTTTAACTTTGAGAGGAAACTAGCCTCTTCCTGTTCATGTGCATAGACTTTTACCAAGAGCAGGCTATATTCTCACTGTACCCTTTCATTTGTTTCTGAATGTGCTGCTGCATTCTCCATGTTGTGTATTTTGTATCGTGTGGATGACTTTTCCTAGAAAGCATATGACATTGTTAACTCAAGAGACTCACAGTCAAAGCAGCACTTCTTTAGCATTTTGAAAATCTCCTCAGCTCAGTCATGAGCCCTACTAATTTAATTTCTCTTACTATCTCAGCTCCTATCTGGAAAGCTTTCAAGGCTGCCAGCTGTGTGACTGAGGTTGAAAGCACTAGACTTCGGTGAGGTTTGTGGCAGGAATGTGGGTTTGCTCTATTAGCACTGCAAAATCACTTTTTATGTAAAGAATCACACTTTGCTCTGCCTCCCATAATTTGGTTTTAGTATTTTTTTTTTCCCCCCTGTGGTTTTGGTTAGTGAATATGGGCTCAGGGCTTTCTTTTCCTTTATTCCTTTCCCTGCTTTCAAACAGCAAAGAAGGGAATAATCTCAAGTATATTTGTACTTGATAGTTTTTAAGCTCTGTAAGCAATTGTCCCTTTTATCTGTATGCAGGCATGTGATAATTTAAAAGCTGTTTGAAATCATTAGTTTTAGCTTACCCAACAAATATTTTGTAATAGTTAAATAAATAAATAAAGTAATAGTAATAATAATAATCAGTTGAGGTGTGAACATTGAAGACTATCCACAATGACATCATACTCATTTATTTTGAGTGTATTTTCATTGGCTAAAGCACTTTTTTCTGTTTTATTTAAGTGCTTTTACTATGAACAAAATTCAAAAATTGGAATTTTACCTTGTTTTGCTATCCTTTGGTTTTTTTCTTCTTCTTTTTATCTTTTTTCAGTTCTGGGGTTAGAATTCAGGACCGTTTTATTTTTTGAGGTAAATTGCCCAGACGGAGCTGGACTTTGTAATCCTCCCGCCTCAGCCTCCCAGAGCACTGGGGCTGTAGGTGTGCACCATCATGCCCAGATGCCTTTCTTTTCTTTAGAACTACTGAATGTGCAAACCTCCTGAAGAAAAAAGAGGGAAAAATTGAATTTTTTTTTTTTTTTTTTTTTTTGGCTTTTTGAGACAGGGTCTCACTGCGCAGTTCAGGCTGGCCTTGAGCTCACTTTTGTAGCCCAGACTGGTCTCGAACTCGCACTGATCCTCCTGCCTCAGCCTCCCAAGTGCTGGGATTACAGGCGTGCGCCACCACGCCCGGCTGGAAAATTGAAAATTAAGAATCATTTTTATTAAGAAGGTAGCTGATTGCACCTTTATAATCAGCATTAAATATCTTCCCTGAGGCCAAGGAGAGATAGCTTAGTAGAGTAAGTGCTTGCCTGGCAAATGCAGAGTCCTGAGTTCAATCTCTGGTACCACAAAAATAAAATAAAATTATATATATATTCTTCCCTGATTCCTAAGGAAGTATAAACACATTAAGTGATTTTGAAGCAATTTGTTCTCTCTTTAACACTCCAGAACCTTTTAGCCCTCTTATATTTTATCAGTTATGTCAGACCTTTAGTATTTTTCAAATAAGTGAGAAGAGTAGGGTATATAGAGGTGCCTGGTATCAGTTTATGTCAACATTTCTCATGTGTGCCCTTCCATTAGTTAGAATGAATGTCAAGTTGGAGAAAACGTCTTTTCCCTTCCAAGTATTAATACAGCCCGACACTGTTTAGCTTCCAAAATCAGTTGAGATTGGGTATGTTCAAGGTGGTATGGCCGTAGATGAAAGTGTCCTCTAGAAAGCATAGGTGGCAGATTTTTGTTGGCTTTTAGGGGGCATCACTAGGAAATGGTTAAATTGTCAAGTGGCCTGTCATTCAAGATACAGCTGAGAAAGACAACAATCTTCACATATATACCAATACAAATTTAGTGTTTTAAAAGAAAATTTAACTGTTGATAAAAAGTTTCAGAATGTGTAAATGTCAGTCTTTTCCATTAAATTTTAAAAAAGATTTTATTTAACATTTAGGAAATGAATGCTGGTTAGTTCCAAATTTAAAGAACATTTTAAAACCTTCAGTTCACAAAGTTATATGAAGCGAACTGAAGGTGCATAAATTTTCAGGGTTGAAGGTCTGCTTTTACAATCTACAGTGTCAAGTTTTTTTAGTCATTTCTCTTGTGAAGGCTTTTTGTTTTATGAAGTTTGGGTATTTCCATCTTTTTTAATGTGACTTTGCCAGAAAAATCCTGTTTGTTATTATTTTCTTAAGTGTATTTATACTTGGCATTATTCTTTAACCTTAGAATTTAAAACTCATTCACAGAGAGGTCACTTGACATAATTTTACTCCATAGACAAATAAGATAAACATAGGTTGGTGAAGTGTGGTATATTTTGAGAGCTTCCTAAATTTGTGATGTTCTTACTTTATTTTGCAATATGACTTGTTTATGTATTTGTGGATAAGGAAGTTGCTTTTGAAATTTGCTTTCTATCTTAGTATTGTTTATAGCCTGGTTAACAGTATTATCTGAATGTAATGGGAGCAGAGGGGGGAAAAGGATGAATTGTGTAAACATTTAAGGATTAGGAAATAACTGAAATATCTAAAATCTTCTAGCTAACATTGACTGATTCTGTTCCTAAAAACACTGTTTTGATGTACCTTTAAAAACAGCTGCATAGCTTATCCTGTGGTAACCCTTTCATTTTAAAGCATAAACCTGATTTGTACATTACATAAGCGTTAAATTTCATATATATGAGGGGAAGGGTGAGGTTTGAGACAAGAACCCACAATCTCTTATTTTCTCAAAATAGCTCTTTTCAGCCTCCCAAGTTAACCACTATTGCCAGTGACAAGTCATACCTCTTTGCCTGAAGTGGTAAGTTATATGCCACTTCTAAAATACCATTACTAAAAACAGCTCAAGTTTCTGAGCTGCCTTACATTTTCAAAAGCATTTGAAAGTATTTTTGGACTTAACCAAACATTATTAGATGGAAGAAAAAAAGCAAAGTGTGTTTGGCTAATTAGTATTGAGCTCATAGTTGGCTGCAGGAAGGGTTAGAAAATTTTTTAAATTTCTTTGTGACTTGAATCAATTCATCTAATGTTATAAGATCATGAGTACACAGAGTATTCAGATTAGTTAATAAGTCTTTGCCCTCCAGAGTTTGTTGTTTTATAAATAGAGCAGAAACCATACTTGCGGGTTGTTCCATGTTAAGTTATGTTAACTGAGATCTAATGAGTAAGTAAGTTGCTCCCAATTTTAAACACAAATCCCTATAATAGTTTAGGATTGATCCAGATCTTACTGCTCTGATCAACACCCCCTCCCACCTGGTTTTGCTAATGCATGTCCAAAGTTTACTCCTTCTTGGATTGAGCACTCAGATTTCTTGGTAGTGATTCTGAGTTTGTAATCTAGAGTGATTACTCTTGGAAACCTTTTGATATGTCATCATTTGTGTTGAGGAGCAATTGTGAAAAGGTTTTACCATTGTTTCATTATCCAAGTTTTTCTTGATTGTAAAAAAAAAAAAAATAATAATTTAAGGAAAAGTTAGAATAGTTGTGTTAATGGTAATTGACCTTTTCATAAAATTAGAAGATATATTATGTTGGAGACGTAAGGTCAACATACTTGGGATATAGTTCAGTAGTACAGAGTCTGGCTGGCAAGCTTAAGGTCTTGAGTTTAATCCCCAGTACCAATTAAAAAAGCAGAAATAAGATAAGCCAATAAGTTATTTTATTTAGTAAATGGTCATCTTTTATAACTGTACAAAAATGTTTTCCAAGATAATTTTGTTCGCTAGAACAAAAGAGCTTTTAGAGCAGTGGTTCTCAACCTTTCTAATGCCATGACCCTGCAGTACAGTTCCTCATGTTGTGGTGACCCCAAACCAAAAAATAATTTTGGTGGCTACTTCAAAACTGTAATTCCAAATAAATAACATTTTCCGATGGCTTTAGGTGACCCCAGTTCTTTGGTCATTCGACCTCCACTGGGGTCACAACCCACAGGTTGAGAGCCGCAGCTTTAGAGTGATAATTAGTACTTTTTAAACACATGAAATTATATGGATCAACAAATTTGTAAAATGCTATATTAATGTAAAAGCTTATCCGTATTGTTAATTTGAAAACATTCACAGCCGGGCGTGGTGGCGCACGCCTGTAATCCCAGCACTTGGGAGGCTGAGGCAGGAGGATCGATGCGAGTTCGAGACCAGCCTGGGCTACAAAAGTGAGCTCAAGGCCAGCCTCAACTGCATAGCGAGACCCTGTCTCCAAAAGACAAAAAAAAAAAAAAAAACATTCACAAATTCAACTTTGTTACAAATTATGTTTTCCCGTCAGAGAGTATATACCAATTTAAGAAAGTTTGAAAGGTGGTGAAATTTTGAAGTGCTGTTAAACTGTTAGAATTTTCTATTTTCAAAGATTTTCTTTTTCTTTTCATTACATGTCTTACTATACAGTCCAGGCTGGTCTTGCAGTTATGTTGCCCAGGCTGGCACTGAATTGATGGTGACCTTTTGCCTCAGCCTCTTAGGTGCTGGGATTATAGCATGCATTACTATGCCCAGCTGCTGAGTTTGAGACCTATGACATTGTGATATAATGTGTTCATTAAAATACCATTTATTTTTGCTTTTGTAGTATTATGTAATTTATTTTGCAGCTTTTAAAAGATTTTAATGTGGCTTTTTCTGTACAGTGTTTTGCGAGCAACAAATTAGGAGTCAGATCTGATTTCTAGGTTCTTAGTGCCTGAGTGACACTGATCAGATCAACAAAACTTGTATTCAGTGTAAAATGTGGGAAATGATTGTACCTTTTAATCAGGCAAATAAAATTAATGTCTTTATTATTTTTTAAAAGATTTTATTTTATTTTTCTGAAACCTCATTTATTTATTTGTGTTATGGCCAGCCAGCCCGCCCTAGGGTAGGGTGGTGCAGCAGCATGTGGTGCCAGGGATTGAGCCATGGTCTGTGTGCTTGCCCAAACTTTCCTAGGCAGGCGCTTTAGACTGCTGAGCCATCTCGCTGGCCCAATGTCTTTAAACCTTTGTTTAGAAGAATGACTTCATTTGAATATAGCAGAATTTTTTAGAGCTAGTAAGGAATTTGGAGATTCTTTTGTCACTGAGGAAGCGATGGCCCAACGATGTTAAGCTAAGGCCTTGAGGCTCAAGGATGCCCAGATGATGGCCAAGAAGATCCAGAGACCAGGCCTAGTATCATGGTCTTCTCACCATGCCACTTGGCTTCAAAATTGGTGTGAAAGAGACCATTAATAGTCTGTCATCAGATATTCTTGAGTAGTGGAAGATTAGTATTGTCATTTTTAAGTTTCTGATTATGTTCTTGTTGAGAACTCTGTTTTGACTCTTGTAGATACTTTGGATAAAACATTAATAAGTTGCTGTGTTGCTGTTTAACAGTAATTTTTCTTTTTTACTTTTGAGGTTTTTTTTTCAAAAATTATTCAGTACAAGGTCTACAAGGGTCTCACTACACAGACTGGACTTATAGTGATCCTTCTGTTTTTCATCCTCCCAAGTGCTAAGATTATACCACACCTGGTCTCATTCGCTGTCTCAGCTTGCCTGAGGGCAGGGGAAGGCTTCACGCTGGGGATTGAACCCCATTCCCTGTGCCTGCCTAAACAGGTGTTTTAGTCTGCTGAACTATCTGGCCAGCTTGAGTTTATTTTTTTGACTGACATATTACCATATAATTGCTAAAATCAAAATGAGCTGATAACTTAGGTCAGTTATGATTTAGGTCACTATTTTATTGTCACTTCTATTGTGATGCTTATTGTACACAGAATATGCTAACATACTCTATCACCATAGCTTTCAGTTTTTGGAGAGACTATTACAAGGATAGGTATTTTTTGTGACTGTATGTTTATAAAACTTGTATCAGTTCTTCTTTGCTAGTTATTACAAAGCCAGGTAAATACATGAGAGTGATTTGTAAAATGTAATGTAGTGGGCAGTGGTTTCTACATGTTGTCCCACTTAGGAGATTGAAGCAGGGAGATCTCTTGATACCAGGAGTTCATTGCTTGAGCTCACCTAGGCACATAGCAGGAAGGCTTGTATGAATGAGTAAATAAATAATAAGCAAAGACAGGGAAAAATAACAACAAAATGTAGTCTTTGTCCAAGAGACAATAAACTTACTGGTTTATGGCTTTGTTTTCCACCTCATGAAATTGTGCATTTTCTTGTGTTTAACAGTGTTTGTCAGAATAATTTTCTTTGTGTATTGGGAAGGGGGAATTCTGTGCAATTTGAATAGAGAAATGCTGCAAATAGAAAAGTGAATAATTTTAGAACCCTGAGAATAATATTATGAAAGGCTAAGTTGTCTTTATTTAATAAGTAGTTAAAATTAGTTTAGTCACTGAAATAGTGTGTTTGTTTAAACTGTAGCACACCTACACAGAAATAAATCTTGTTAAAGCAACAGCTTACTACTAACCTTGTTTTGCCCATTCTGGGTCCAAGAACCTTGACTGCAGTAAAGTAGAAAAGGTCTACTAAGTGTCATCTTTTAAAAAGTTCTTTAACCTGCTACTTCCTTAAAAAAAAAAAAAAAGAGGATTAGTTATGTATTTCTTGAGTCTATAGTCTGAAATGAGAACCCAAACATTTTAAAACATGCTATACTTAACTAAAGCATGTTGTATGCTTCAGACTACGCATGATCTTTGTGGGATTTTGAGTCAATTCTGTTCCTTTTCATGGAGGAACTCAGACCTAGGTTTTCCTGAGATTCATCTATATTTTGACTTGCTTTGAATTGTCTGCTATGTTCATGAGAGGTTAGCTATTCTTGTATAAAATGTTTAAAGGGAGACAATGATACCTTTCTGTATTCCTCAAAGGCAGGACTTTTAGTAATTTTCACAGCATTGCAGAAGACCTGTGATTTATAATGGTTGGACCTAGAATTTATTTTATAGTAGTGTAGAAGTGGCATGCATTTAGTAGAAACCATACTTTAAGTTAGGACCTTTCCCTGGTCTAATGGTACGTGGCAGATCTTTTTCTTGTTACACTAAGCAGGTCAGAGAGCTGTAGCTCCACTCAGCCCTGTAATCATGAGGGGCTCTGCAGTGTGCCACATTACTAAGTGATAAGATTCAGCAGATCAAGTGTATTAAATAAATTTTCACCTTACATTTTTAGATTACAATGAGATTTGGACATGTCTCGAATATAAATTGAAGAGTTCCCTGCTTACAGATGCAGCTACTATAAATATTTTTATATAAATGAATGGATAGGCTTTTATTTAGCTGTGTATATCATAATCCTTTGTGTTTGCTATCATTCTGGTTTCCACTTTACTCTTCTTGAAATGTCTCTTTTTTTCTTTAAAATTCCTTATTTTAAACCATTTTTATTTTGGCTTTGTATTTGCTTAAAACCAGGGCCAGGGATATGGCTCAGTGGCATAAGCACCTGCCCAGCAAGTGCAGCATCCTGAGTTTGATCCCAAGTACTGAACAGAAAGAAAGAGAGAAAGAAAGGAAAGAAAGAAAGAAAGAAAGAAAGAAAGAAAGACAAACAGATGAGATGAGATGAGATGAGATGAGATGAGATGAGATGAGAAAGGGAATTCTGTGTGTATTTGCTAAAAACAACAATTTATTGTCATTATCACATCTTATTGTGTAGGTCCGATCAAGGCATACATAGATGGCTTGTCTTTGTTCCATGATCCTTGGCATCTTGTCATCAACACCAAGCTTATGTTTTATTTTAGTATGTCTAGCTAAGTGTCTACCTGTAAAAGCAAAACTATGTACTTGTAAATTACTTAGGGACTATGGTTGCCTTTTCCTGTCTTCATGTTGGCCTTACCCACACATCTTCATGGGGCCTAACTGCCTGAGTGTTTTTAATTCTAGATGGGATTAGAAGACAGATAATTGATGCTCAAATGATTAGGTATTCCCAGATATTTACATTTCTGTATCTACATCTGTGTGTGTGTGTGTGTGCGCGCGTGCGCGCGTGTGCATGCGCGCCATTTCACAGTATGTAGCTTTAGGGCATTCATATTTGGAGAAAATCATTTCATAGCAGAAATTTCTCCAAAATCTGCAGAAATTACATAGGAGTATAAAAATTTGCATTTATGAAAGTCATATGATAACAAAAATGACTATCACTATTTCAGAAAATAAATGGACAGTTAACACCACAAAACAGTAAGTTCATAATCTCATAATAAATGTAGATCTTTAAATTTTAATTAAAGATTAGCTTTGCAGAACAAAAGCATTCCATAGAAACTTTTTTTTTTAAGACAAATTCTTACAATAAAGTTCAGGATGGCCTTGGACTTTGAACTCATGTTGATGCTCCTACTTCAGCCTTCCAAATTCTGGAGTTATGGGCATGCAATTGGTGCCTGGGTAGAAACTTGGTTCCTTAGCTACATTTCAGGGTCATATTTTGGGAATCACTTGTATGGCTTTAATTAGATTTGTTAGTGAAGCTTTTGATAAATGAAAATCCACACTTTATACCCATATTTATTATGTAAGTCATGGAGAAAATTAGTTTGAGTGATAGCTTCTATGAAAAGGATCCAGTGTAATATGTTGTTGGAGTCCCTTTCAGTGAAGAGCTTACTTTTATTAGAAGCTATCAAAGAGCAGATTTACAAACTATACATGAAGCTGCCAGATCAATACTATTTAAATTCATTATGTGATACCGTCTTGCTCTAACAAAGTTGCTAAGTTGTTATATATAATATGCTGAGCTCAAGATGTATTGAATTCAGTATGTACTGCTTTTAGCTTGTGAATGTGTTTGAACTCTTCCCCCACAGTTTTCTTTAGTTAACCTTATAAGAAATTTTGTCCCTTAGAACTTAATATCAAGGAAGATAAAATACCAGTAGAAACCAGTTTCTAATAGAATTATAATCAGAAATGTAAGTACTAAAATGAAATGGCAGGCAGTTATCAACTATGTGTTAGTAATTTTAAGTTTGCATTAGAATGAAGATACGAAACTAAAATTGTGTAAGCATTTTATGAATATTTATATACATTATTTGTCCCTGAGACTTCCAGTTTTAGAAAAAACATAGCCACAATAGGTTGTTTTCCTAAGTCTTTTCCCCACTGGATTTCAGAATTGTTTTATTTTCTTCTTTTGTCATTTCCTCTGATTCAGAGTCTCCTCAGACCGACAGATGGGCCTCAAGCTCTGTGTGTGCCCAGGATAGCCTCAAACTTGAGATCCTCCTGCCTTAGCCTCCTGAGTGCTGGGATTATAGGCTACCACACCTGGCTGTTTTCTTTTTCAAGAATGTTACTAATGTCAGATAAATTTTTCTTCTTGTCACAGCCTCTTACATTTTTTTCTCCACGCTTCTGTCTTCCATCCAGCAGTATGCTATTACTTCTTCCTTTTTTCTTTTTTGCTTATGTGAGGACAAGTCAATAATCAAATAATCTTATTAGTAAAATACTTGGAGATAATTCATTGTAACTTGTTTGTGTAAAGACAGGGTGTTAGAAAACATCTTCTTCATATCATACTGTTGTTTTGGGGGAAATGAGTTGGAGAAATGAAGGAATGCAGAGCTGGAGTGATCATGAAGCATCCAGGGGAGCATAGAGGCGTGGAAGTTAGACCTGGATTCAACCAGCAGCACTTCTTACTTTAACTTTAAATCATTTAACTTCTCTGACTTAGTTTCTTCGTGTACAAAATGTAATTACTAGGTATCTATCTTTGAAAACATTAGCAATACTAAAATGTACATGTTCAAGTTGTAACAGCACAACTGGATTCAGAGAGATAGCTCTGTGGCACAAATGCCTGCCCGGCCCGGCAAGTACAGCAAGTACAAGGTTGTGAACTCACACCCCGATCCTGACCAAAAAAAAAAACCCTAAAAATCAGTATACTGCTACAATTTTGAGCTGGGCGTGGTGGCTCATGCCTGTAATCCCAGCATTTGGGAGGCTGAGACAGGAGGATCGGTGTGAGTTCAAGACCAACTTGGGCTACAAAAATGAGCTCAAGGCCAGCCTCAACTGCATAGTGAGACCCTGTCTCAAAAAGACAAAAAAAAAAGGCTGGGTGTGGTGGCACATGCCTGTCATCCCAGCACTTGGGAGGCTGAGGCAGGAGGATCAGTGTGAGCTCAAGGCCAGCCTGAATTGCATAGTGAGACCCTGCCTCAAAAAGACAAAAACAAAATAAATAAATAAAATACAGCTGCTTCCTGTTTACAACTGAGTAGTAGTTATCTGTGTATATATACCACTCTTTATATATTCATCAAACCAGTTCATCTCAAATCTTAGCAATTGTGAATAGCTGAAGTATGGATACCTTTTTGATACTCTTATTTCCTTTTCTTTGGATATTGATCTAGGATTTGTGGCAGTGTGGATGAGCCTAGAAGAGATTATGGTAAATTAGGCACAGAAAGATAAAGACCATGTTTGTCACTTACATATGGAAGTTAGAAACTTGATTTCATAGAAGTAGCATGTAGATAGTGTTCTCCAGAAGCTGGGAGCAGTAGAAGGAAGAGCTGAATGATAAGGAAAGGGTTAGCAGAGTTGGTGGGCCAGCTGGATAGGAAAGATAAAATCTAATTTTTGATAGCACAAAAGAATAAGGTCTTGAGGTGATGGACATGTTGTTTGCCTAGATCTGATCATTGTATACTATATCTATTTGTAAAATATCACACTATAGCTGATATGTATGTGTAATTATTTTGTGTCAACTTAAAAGTTTGAAATACACTAAGGAAAAAATAGCTCTTTTGTGATTATCTATGCTTAGAAAGTTGAGTGAATCATCTCTAGATCTTTTGAGTTTTATTTGTGTTTTATATTGCTAGATATTTTGTCTGTTGATTCTTGACTCACCGTTCAATTCCTTGATATATTTGTTCCTGGGCTCATAGAAACTCCCCTGTTCAAAATGACTGGGAAAAGTACTATTGTCAGTAAGTGTAGTTCAGCTTCACCATCCCTAATTTGAAATGCTCTAGAATCTATTTGAGTATCATTATAATACTCAAGCAAAAAACACACCTGTGTTTGTGGATGGATCAAAACACAAGGTACACTAAAAGTGACTTATAAAATTAACTTAAGGATCTGTGTGTAAGATACATATGAAAAAAAAAAAAAAAAGATAATAGTACCTAAGTGCATTTTGTGTTTAGACTTGGGCCTCACCTCCAAGATAGCTCATTAGATATATTTCAAAATCTGAAAAAAAAATTCAAAGCATTTCTAGATCCAAGCATTTCTGAAAAGGGTTTTTTTTTTAATGGCTGGCTGAGCCTGCCCTGGGTGTGGGACTGGTGTAGTATGTGGTACCAGCCAGCAATCAAACTGCTGTCCCTGTGGTTGGCTAAGCTTGCCTAAGCAGACGCTTTGGACTGCTGAGCCATCACACCAGCCTTTAAAAAGGGGATGTTGTGTGTGTGTGTGTGTGTGTGTGTGTGTGTGTGTGTGTGTGTGTGTGTGTGTGTGTGTGTGACTGTGGTTCAAACGCACAACTTTGCAGTTGTCAGGCAGGCACATGTACCACAGAGCTATATTCCTAGCCCCCTGAACCTGTATTTTGGAGCCTCAGTTTCTTATCTGTGAAACTGAATGATTGAAACAAACTGTTTCTGAGTTTTTTTGAAGTCTTTTTTTTTTTTCAGACTTATACTATGGCAAGAGTGGCCAAATTTCCCCATTATTCTTGATGTTTTTGATGGAACCTAGGCACTTAGTAAAACAAACAAAAAAATAGCATCTTAAGTTTTTTTTTTTT